>JAIUND010002876.1:0-19178 GCA_034699125.1 Gisinianus flammeolus | reverse complement strand
CTCTCTCTCTCTCTCTCTCTCTCTCTCTCTCTCTCTCTCTCCCTCTCTCTCTCTCTCTCTCTCTCCTCCAAAGCAATCATATCAACAATTTGCTGACTGAAGGACCCTCGCCATTACACCAAATGGCAAATACGTACAGACTAAAACTCTCTCTCTCTCTGTGTTTTATTTCTTCAGTCTAGACTTATACCATAAGCATTTTACCTTGTTGAACGTGTAGATGTGGACAAGAGGTAAAGACAGAATAGGAAATCAAACGAGGAGATATATTTAAAGCATACATAATGTGTATTACACATACTCGTACCTATTGACTGTAGATATGTATAGATTGTCTTACTCTTACTCACCCTTTAGCAAGCTCAAATCACTTTTCTCTCTCTCTCTCTCTCTCTCTTTCTGCCAAATGCCAAACAATGCTCAGAGCTATTGACTTTACAACTTTGTTTTACTTTTATGAATTTTCATCTATTCCTTCGTACTGTGTGTGTGTGTGTGTTTGTACAATACGAAGCTCTTACATTGATCTTTTTCTCTTACTTGGCCGTGGACTGAGGCTGAAATTCTACCTCTAATACACTACAACTCATAAAAGTTGTTTGCGTGTTCTACCCTTACCTTTCTCTCTCTCTCTATGTCTCTTCCTCGGAATACACTCACTATACACTAATTGCTAATGAATTCCAGAATTCAATCCTTTGTCCATATAATAAACCAGAATATTAACGCACACGGACAGTGTCAATAGTCAAACACGACCAATCAACTCCATGATAATTACAATTTAAAAACATTCAAACCTTAAAACGAACATACAAAATATATGCTGTTGGCAATGTTTTGTCTCTACTGGAGAGTTTGGATTTACGAGTTTTCATCCAGTATTTGGGATAATGTTCAATATTGCATGTACGAATTTTCGTTTATTGAGCTGTAGATTTTTTTAGAGAGAGAGAGAGAGAATATTAATTTTCTCTTGTGAAATTCAACAAGATGATGATGATGAGGATCATCAACATCAAATTAACAATAATTTAACTCTAATACATAATGAGACGGTAAAGTGTATTATTATGTACCTACACATAAATACATTCGAAACAATCTTCTCTCTCTTTCTTCATCTCTCTGTTCATTCATTATTTCTTGAACCTTTCCATGTTTTTGCAATTTCAAAGTCAGATTCAGATTCCAGCTTGCTCAAAATCCAAAATGCTCGTTCACGACTACACATTAGCTCACGCATAATGAGCTTAATAAAGTATAATGAGGCTCTAAGTATGCTCTGGACTTGTAATATCTCAGTGTGTACTGTGTACGCAGATATACTGTACACACGAAATGTGCACAAACATTTTTTTATTATTATTCCTTATTCATTTTTTCTTTTGACTCTTCACCTGAGTACGAAATTGTATTTTACACATCCTAGTGAATTATTTCTAATCGTTAATTGTACACTATAACTATATGTACCTAATAGTACCTATATACATGTGTGTATGTTTATTCTGTGAGGTACAGGATTTGTCTTGCATCTTACGGGGGAAATTAATTTTTTTTTAAAGGAAATCTCTCACAAGCAAGGCGGAGTTGATGTGGGATTTTGATGATGATGATGATTCCCATCCTGTCTCTCTTTTCTCCTTGTCTTTTTGTTTATATGTTCCTTACTATTATTATTATTATTTTGTTTTTGATTTTGAGATGGACCAACTGTCCAAAAGGAAACCCGCAAGTTGCTTGCATGGAGAAATATAATAAAGGAATATGGAGATGAATATGTAAGTTGTAGACATTTGTTTGTTGTGTGTGTGATGTTCTGTTTTGACAGTTTACCGTGTCTACAATCTGCCATCTAACAATCCCCAAGTATGTACGTACACACGTCACGTACATACATACAAAGAGTACTTATACTTATGTACAAGTGAAAAGAAAATTTTCATGCGTAAAAAAGATCAAAGCACGTATCAGATAAGTATGAAAGAGGAGGAGGAGGGGGGAATAGGTTTATTTGGACAACGATGGTGTGTACAGTGCATTTAATATTTATCATATATGCGAGACTGGACTGAGATGGTGAATTTCTATGGTCAAATGTATTGGAAAGGGGAAAAGGAAAAAAAAGGAGAAAATGAGAACGGACTGACGGACTGACGACTGACCAGTGTTTTTGGAGTTTGAACAAACAAATGTGTGTGTGTGTGTGTGTGTGTGTGTTTTTTACTTTTGTGTGTGTGTGTGTGTTTGTAAGAGACTCGAATGTTAAATTATAAAGGTACATAGAGTCGTGTGAGTGTGTGTACTGTGTACGCTAGTACGCGTAAGTGTGAGTGATATGTGATTTCCCTGAGCGAATGTCAAAAACCAAATATGGACTCGGTAGCGAAAAACATGAAACATGAAACAACCTACTTGAATCTTGAATCCTAGAAATTTTTGAGTTTTTTTGTACTTGTACTTGTACATGTGCCCGTACCACCTTCTGAGAGAGATACTCAAAGAGAACCATACACACACAAATACATACTACTTATACTACAAAGATATTGTGAAAAACAATTCTTCAAATTCAGTTGGAGCTTTTTGAATGTATTTATCTACGTATTTGACGTGAGTTCATTCAAAGTATATGTAAGAAAAGCTGTGTAATGATTTGTCACAGATTCTTGTTACAATTCAACCAAGGTTTTTTTCTCCACTATAGACTATTGTCTAACGTCCACATGGGAGAGAAAAATGTTCACAAGTACATATTTCTATTTCTATATATCATTTGGTCCCGAGTCCCGACCTCAAAATACGGTTTTTTTTATATTGTGATTCTTGTTTATTTGTAGGAAGAAAGATAGATTTGTCAAGTGACTTACTTGGCAAGTTAAGTAATCCCATGTACATACTGTCAAATGTCAAATGTCAGAGTCACAGGGAAACAATCAGTACATATGTAATTTTTAAATCAAACGTTTCCACGTTTTCTGTCACTTTGTTGTCTTTTTCCCTATCATTAATTTCCGATTTTTTTAAAAACAAAGCCGTGTGTAATGGTTACTTTTTTATGGTGGCTACACACGAAATTCGTACCTATAAACTCTCTATACTCATTTCGTACATAATGATTTGAATACCTGATACAATTTTACATAATAAATACATATAGAAGAAGGAAATTAAATCAAAGGAAGGATTCCTCACATTTTTTCCACGTTCCTGGGAATCCCTTTGGGGATGAAAAGGAGTCCTCTTTTAGAGCAATCGACCTGGAGATTGTAGCACTGACACTCCTTGGGACAAATTCCCAGGTCATTGCTCAAAGATGAGGAGGAGGTAGCAAAAACGAACACAGCCACTAAAAGCACCATGGAAATCCTTTGAGTGTTCTTGAACATCCTATCGGCAACTTGAAGCCTGGACAGGCCACTTGCATCCGCTCTTGACAGTCCGGAATGAGTGATGAATGAGTCCCAGGTCGACCACAAGCTCATCTTTACTCCCGCCGAGTAGGCAACGATATATTTACAAACCCTCGCTAGCCACCAACGCGGGTTGTCTCTCTCAATTGTCACTGGCCAAATTATCTTGGCTGATTCGTAAATGATGGTCACCCTACTCTCTCTCTCTCTCTCTCTTTCTCTCTTCTTTCCTTCTTTTTTTCTTCTTCTCTGTGGTTTGGGTGCTGTGTATATATATACTCACTGTCTCAAACTGTATATTATATTTCCTCCCACTATATTATCTAACACTCTTTTTATTATTATTCTTGAATATGAAATACTCGCTGGTCATTCTCTCATACGCTTGAAGAGCTTCTATGTAAAAAACATTAACTCAACAATCTTCCTATCGCATATCATGTCACCACACACAATTATTCAAAGATTTGACGTAGTATTTGATATTGATACTGGGGAACAACAACAAATACTTCCATAAAGCCGGTCACTATTTTTTCCTTGATTACTCTTCCACACAATCTCAGACTCTTTTGTGCTAGAATTTTATCAGTATGTGTATACTGTATATATTTGTTCGTTCGTTCGTTCGTTTTTTTTGTTATATATGTTTTTATTTTATTATTAAACAGTGTGCCGTATCTGTATCAGTCCTTCTCTCTCTCGCTTGCACATAAAACTCACAGTCACTACACGCACTCTGTCTGATCAGTCACTCCATTTACTATTTACTGTTTACAATTTCAGAGAGTTCTCGCTCTGTGTGGATTGTGCGTGGCTATTGCTTGAGCTGTGGGGCTTTAGGCCTCCCCTGTAAATTTTCTCTCTCTCTCTCTCTTTCTCTCCTCTCTCGTAATGTAAGTAATCATAAATTCTGATGTTCTCTCTCTCTTTGGCTTTGGCTCGTTGGTTCGTATATTATACAAGCCCACCTATCTTGTTTGCACTTTTATCCTGGAACCATATGCGCCACGTTAACGTTAATCTTTAATGGTTTGCTTTGACGGTCTTCATCATGCTGTCCTTCCCTCTTCAAAGGTTGCTCTTCTTCCCACACTTTGTATCATTCCTCGTTTTCGTTTTCAATTTCCAAGGGAAACACTATATATGTATGATGTGTGCATATCTAGTCACTGTATTGGAACCACGTTATATAGTATTCACTCGTATATAGCTTGAAAATATTTTAGAAATACATGCACCGTTGGAAATGATACAGTTTGTCAAACTATAGAGAATGTATGATGATGATGATGATGATTCTCCTTGTATATGTAATGACTGTAATCTGTAATGTATTGGTATAGCTGTATATATCTGTATCTCTTCCTGTTCTTTCGTTTTTTTTACCCACTACACAATAGAAACATTCATTTGAAGATTTTAAACACTTTACAGGAGGAGAGTATACGTTTGTATATATATGGATGAAAACTCAAACTTACTCACGACACAATGAACAGTTACTATATTATTATTATTAGTAGTAGTAGTAAAAAAAACTCCCGGTTACAGCAATGATTTCAGTATCTGCATATAGTCGAGAGGACTGTGTATAAACTTTTTTTCCTCAGATGGTTTATAGCTTTATCCTGAGGGCTGGAGATTTCAATATATATCTAATATTTGAGGTTTTTCTCTCAACCACACAAACACAAACAAGAGTCAATTCTCTCAATTTCCCAATTTTATTCTCGTCTGTTGGTTGAATCTTTGAGCAGGGTGTAGATTGTAGAACATGTACAGAGAGTAGTATTTGATTCTCTTTAAAGTTATGCACAGGGAGCTCAAGTATATATGGTCGTCGTGATCGGGACAGTAATTCACTGGGGCACACACAAGTGCGTACACATATTATTTGTATGGGGAGTAAAATTGTAGGGAAAAGCAGAGCAAAATATATACATTCAGACTGGCAACTCAATGAACGTTTATTCGGCTAATCAACCATGAAATTTGTCTCCATGTAGGGCAAATGAACAATATCTTGCTGTTGTTGTTGTTGATGTTGTTGTATATTGTCTGTTGATGTGAGTATCTGTAATTTTCATATGAATTTCAACACCCCACCACATGGACGATATATATATATGATAGAACAGAGCAAAAAGCAATTCACAACTTGATATATTATATTATCATTTGACCATCAGCCACTGTTTTCCAGATGATTAATAGCAACTACCAACTCCAGTTAAATTGTCCGTAAACACACAGACGCACATATATATATATAAATAGACAGGGAGTCACCGAATGGCATGTCATGTAATGAAACAAACTCGATAATCATATATGTATTTATACATATAATATGAGCGAGTACACACACAAACACACACACAAAACCTACACCGAAAGAAAAGCTATACAACAGTATTAATTCCTTTTACTAAACGAGCTCGTCGACTCCAACCGTGCAGTATTCAAACAATTATTATTATTGTTATTGTTATGGTCAATGTTCGATGTTTGCTCGTGAATGCGTGCAGTCGGACGTGAATACACACAACTCCAATCAACGGCTCAAAAATCCTTTTCAATTTCAAGACAAAAAAAATACACTTGAGCAGATTTTGTTTAGAAAATGGACACCAAACGTAAACGAATGTGGATTATTTTAAGGTATTTTTACAGTCCATAGATGTAATATTGCTATTAGCAATAGCAAACTATCAAATATTTATCTTCAACGTCTGTTCCGCTATAGAGAAATACAGATATAGAACTTGACAAGTCAAATTGCAAACTTGAATTTCACGCAGCACTATTTGACTGTTTTGTTTATTGTGTAGGTATATAAGAAAATTGAAAGGGGGGAACAAAAAAGTTTCTATTGATTTGTGTTGTTGCTTTTTTAACGAAAAAAAGAAAACAACAGGATTATGCTTTGAAGATGTTTTTCAAACTTTCAAAGAAAGTGAATCTATTGTATTGTATGTATGTAGCGAGATATTGGAGAGACATGAATTACGCACATGCTATCGCTTCAGCTTTCTCTACACGACTGAGGAAAGATGAAGGTAGCAAAGGAGAGAGAGAGAGGACTGTGGAACGAGGAAAGAGGAAAAAGAAGTGTGTTGTGAAGGGGAGAACTGTAGAAGCAGGCAGAGGGGAGATTTAACTAAAGAGGCAAACGAACGAACGAAAGCAGCCCCTATATATACACATACACATTGTACATTGGAAGGCAAAAGCTCAAAGCTTCAGCTCCAACTCTACAACTATATACAACTGGAACTTTTTTCCTACTCCAACACTCGAATTCGAATTAAAGCCCTTCGTAAGCATCTTTGAAGCTGAGGGAAATTCTCTATAAAAATTTGGTGAGTGTGTGTGTGTGTGTTGTGTACCTATTTATGCTCATGTATTTTACATCCATTTGCTCACTCATGGGTATAGTTGTATTTGTATTATATTTATTATTATTATTAGTACCATTATTGTATAGGTAGGTTGGTCCTCAAAAAACACCTCTATCTCTCAAGTCCACTGACGATGAGAATCCGAGACTCCGAATGAACATTTCATGTAAGTTGTAAGTATGTACATACTATATAGTCTGTACCACTCAATTTCGATCCTCATCTTCTTCTGCTTTATACTTCATCAATATTCGTTTCATCTTCAAAAGTCTCTGGTGGAACGATAAATACAAAAAAAAAAAAAAAATGAAATAAATCCATAAAGAGTTCCCTTTCATATCACATCATTTCATTTGTCATTCATACTTTTTTCTTAACTCACCAGAGGAGGATGAGAATTGAGAATGCTTTCATGTGATCTTGCCAGGAATGATACAGATCTTATTAAGGGAAAACCTCAATCTCCGATTTCAAGCTACTATAACACTTCACACTGCTGTTCCTCTCGACTGTATACTCATTCATGGTTCTGACTGGGGCTTAAAACTGTCTTTTATATAGGTAATAATATATGAAATTTGTATGCATAAGCGTGTATATATGTACTTATATAGTAATATGTGTAAATCCAAATTCAAATCCTTTGACATATCCACCTCTATCTAAATTACGAGCCGACCCGTCAGTGAGAACATTTTATTAATTCTCTAAAGTGACACTGGATTTATTGTTATTTCTTCTGTCGTCGTCGTCGTCGTTTGTATGTATGGAGAGAGACGAGAATTTCTGGCTTCATATTTCCAATTTCCATGTTGGATGAACGGCCCGGAATCAATGTCACATTATGAGCATTAATACATTGCAACCAGAGAGCAATCACTTATCTTATTATTACTCGAGAATCAAGAATAGAATATCCTTTAAACACCCGATTCATGACTGGAAGCTGAGCTAGAAATGTATTGCACAAAACTCATTCTATCCTATCTATATATGTGAGTGTGTCTTCTTCCAGACTGCGTATGACTATATGAACACGGTGCATTGTCATCATTTTCACTGAATGGCATATGCATGGATTCGAAATTTGGAACTTGACATTATGTAATTTTATCCTGATTCCTACCGGCTACAGACATGTTCAAAAGTCCCTCACATATTTATTACTATAATAAGAATGTCTCATTTCTAATCAATTCTTCAATTGATTATGGTCTGCAATTTATATTTAGGATATATTTAGACAACTACAGACGTCTTTATTTGTCCACACATTGATGAGGGAGAAAAACACAGGGATTGTATACGATATGCACACAACTCACCGATATTCCCATTCCTAATGTTTACAAACCTTTTTAATGACTTTGCCTATTTGCACTTTTTGACCCCAACGATGAGTAGACATGTCACATTTCATACAAAAAAAAAATCGTGTCAATTTCCGAAATCCAATCCAGCACGTTCCACATATGTGAGAATGTGAGCAAACGTGTGTCTATCCATATTACAGATATATCAGTAATTAATAGTGAGTATACTGTATAGTTTAGAGCAGTTATGTTATCTTTTGCTGCTGCTCTCTCTCTCTTCTCTTCTTCTCTTCGTCCCACATATAAATTTATAATTCTGCAGTTTGCTTTGTGAAATGTAAACTGAAACGTAAAGATTATGGGGCACACACAAATAAATAGTAAAGTACTATTAGCAAGTGCAAGTCATCATGCACTCTTAAATAAATTGAATAAAAAAAGAACTGTCCATCCATCTAACTATCGTCTGTTGTTCTGTAGAATGTTTTACAATATTATACTTTGCTCGCTTTCCTATCCTCAATTACTCGATGGTCTTGTGTACTATCAGTATCAGTGTATATGAGTGAAGTATGCATGTAAATATAAATATAGTAAGAGTATAGTTTTGTGTATGTAGTTTTAATTATAAATACAATTAGAATTAATTAAAAAGTTTCGATAGCCCTAGGATTATTTCGTCATTTGAGTTTTGATACATTTGTAATTGACTTTAAAGTGCTCAAAGCTATATGCAGATATTGACATTGTCTACAGCAGAAGATGAATACAGAGATTGAATGAAATACTTGAATTTTGAATTATCATGTCATTTCCAAGGTGGATATTAGAAAATTAGAAAAAGAAGACTTGGTGGAAGTATAATCATTTATATTATTTCCCATTCTTCATCTCTCATCTTTGACTGCATTTACATGTTGTGTAATGGAATTGAGAGGGGTTCACAGAGGAAAGCTCAAAATATTCAGTTTTGAGAGAGCGAGAGAGAGAGAGAGAGAGAGAGAGCATGTCATAATACTCTGTTTACGGAAAGAGTAGGTATCTGAATGTTGGATCTGCTCACAATGATTATTCGTTGTTGACGTATCTGTACATGTTGTTTTCACTCAGGTTTGGTTGGACCTGTCAAGAGCAATAATTGTGGTTGTGGGGAGAGTCTGAGATTGGAACTGGACTGATTGTATTCGACTATAGGGTGTGATGGATCCGCGAGAGACTTGATGGAATGTTGAAATCGAATCACCATGATTTGCAACTTCTCATCATCATCATCTTTGGGTCTCTCTCTTCCTCTCTCTCTCTCTGTCTCTCTGCATTGTAAAAACTCGAGTAGAAATTATACATACTCGACATATGGTACATGCTATAGGCATAATGTGTATTATATCGTATTGTACTATTGCCAATTACAAAATATATAAACTGCGCATGTAGTCATCTCGAGAGTCGTAATATATTTACGCGTATGTAATCACTACAGGTATTCAATGTTAAATGTTGCATGCAGTCTATCTAAATAAGTTTAAGCTATGGACTCTTGATAGTTGATACATATACGATAATTGTAGGTAAGTATAAATAATACATTGTCTTCTTCTCTCTCTCTCTTTGTGTCTGGCTTTTAAAACTGTAGATGCATATGGATAGCAATTTAAGAAACGTTTTTTTTACTTGCCATCATTTTTCTGGTGATTGGCTTTAAAAAAATTTGGGTTTTCTAAAAATTTGAGTCGGTATGGTCATCATCATTATTGCGATAATAAAAAGTGAGTACGTGAGCCATTGCGCTTGAGTCTACGCATTCTTTTCAAACTTTTAATTTCGACCAGGAGCTCTCCAGAAAAAAAAAAATATGTATATGACATATACTATTATGTAGATATACTGCCACATCAAATTAAAAACTTTACACATATATATTTCTGTCTGGAGTTGAGAGTTTGGACCTCACGCTCACACATTTCATATAATTATAAAGAAATTATAAAGAAATTGATAATTATTATCCGTCATGCTGTCTCTACTTGTTACCTAAATATTTATTTAACACCAAAGGATTGAACAGAGCTCAAGTTGAGTCTATTTGTTTGATAGACGTTTAAAGTTCTATCATATATGGAATGACGAAAACAAATTCAACTTTAAATTAAAAAATAGATTAAAACAAGGTTCTCAACTCTGTGTTTGCACATCAGTTTCTCTATCTAGTAAAGATTTTGCAGTGAAAAATATAGGCGTGGATGCAGATGACAGATTAGGATTGACAGTTTTATTTTCGAGTTTCAAGTGTATACAGGAACTCGTCAGAGTGTCTGATGATTTGCATAAATCTCATCATTTATTTATGATTTCGACAACAAAGCATCATTTTGATTAGAATGAATGAATAGTGAAATATTTATAATTCAAATCAAAATATGTACACATATAAATTACTAGTTCCAAAGGCTTTAAGTAAATCAAAGATTAGGATTTGCGTTCTTTTTTGTCCGTGTAACAAACAGTTCAAGTTTTAAATTGATCAAATCAACGACGACGATGGCCTTGAAGCATAAAGAATTTGAACGAAAACATTTTTCTTATTTACTACGATATATCTCGTACGATTTTTGAGTTTGTAATCCATGTCATAGTTACTTCTTCTTACTACTTAATCCAAATGAAATTAAACGTAAACTATACTTATAGCATGTTTGTAATCCATCAATATAGCAGTCATGCCCATGTAAATATCTGTTTGCACGCACAGTCCGTTTTTCCGAGTCTCAATTTCCAGAGAGAGGTTTTTCTGATGCATCGACAATATCCAAGTCCAAGGCAGGCAAAGCATATACAACAGTCGTTTTTGTTTCTAGATTATCTGTAGGTACAATATATTAAAAAATGTAATTTGCATTTCGGAACAGAATACACTGTCTAAAATATCGCATGTTTTCATTGTTTCTTTGCTTAGCCAAAGTCAGGAGGAGTCTACATTAAAATGCCAATATGTTAAATTATTTTTGAGAAGAAACGCAATATCTACATAGACATATACAGTGACTATTTGTATTGACTCTTTGCTCTTCATTCCGGTTCTGATTTTTCTCTTGTTTTGATTTTGGCAAACACATTGACTGTACAACAGACAAACAAGGGAAATAAGACATATTTTTACAGTGCGGAGATCATTAAAAATTATTTTACCTATGGGCAGTAACCGTTGAACCCTTCTGTCTCTCTCTCTCTCTCATTCTCTCTGTACGTACATCTGTGGAGGATATGTAAATGTAGAACATGCAAAGTTACAAAAACTCAACGTACATGGTAGTTTCAGCGTCAATGTAAATCAGCCTTTTGCATTCTTTACTTTTAATGTGAGTAATAACCATTGTAAAACATTTCAGCTACATAGCAATTGCTCACGATGTATTTTAAGCTACCACACATATATATATACAAGCAGTTCTCTTTGTATACATAATACATTCACACTCGTATACATAGATAGATGAACTCGCACAGGGTATGAAGACAAACGTATAATAAAATTGTGCAGGGTGGAATCATCAAACTCACTTGAATGTGTACGCAAATCATTTTGGCAATAACTATCGTATGAAACAGCACAGAGAATATGCAAACAAAACTAGACCTTTGGGATGGAAAAAGAAGTCTTCAGACAGTTTTCTGGTACAATAAAAATTGATTTTTCAATAGTTTCTACAAAATTTAACTCATTAGGATTAACTTGGAACCATCCAGTTGTTTTTTCATGGCATTTGTATATCCATAAAATTTACTTTTTTGTCCTCCTCACTGTTTAGAAAAAATACAAATACGGAAAGTTTATTCACTCATTTTAGAATTCAGTTAAAAAATTTCATTGGGGGGGAGGGTGGGGTTCCATGCATAAAGATGCACACCCACAAGATTTCATCAAAACCATTCAGTATAATACGTGTATTTAGAAAAGGGCCTGACTTCATGTATCTCTGTACATAGATTTTTCAGTCTTTTTATACATACATTTAGATTTTATTGGGGGTTGAAATAAAATTAAATGTAAAGTTGGTTCCATCAAAAAACCATTTGAGGTTGAATAAATTAAAGTGGAAAAACAATGTGTATTCAATTTCAAGAGGTTTTGAGATTGGAATTTTGGAATGATATTATTTTGCGGGAAAAACTCTTGGCCAATTTTCAATTTTATACAAGACTTCCATGGTGATGAGAAATTTGGACGGGATCAAGTTTAATCATGAGATGATAATCGGAATTTATTGAATAAAAAGTTTCTATAGTGGAATCCTGGATTAGACAATGTCCGTGTGTGCAGATGTAGAAAGAAAGTTGTAAATTGTAAACTATATAATAATGGTGAGGGAAAAATTCTTGAAAATTCTTGAAAATTTTCTAACAATGTTAAAGGGAATTTATGTATGTATATGCACAACAAAGCTGGAGTTGAAAGAGTTTTGATTGAGGTATATGTATAGCCATTTTTTTCCCTTCAAGTGCTTCAAGAAAGAGAAAGAGCGAACTTTGTATACAGCTATAGAGTTTTAATGGAGCACGCTTCAACACACGATGATTGTTGACGCGATGTTGAGGGAAAGAAGAAATAAATGGATTTGGAATATCTGCGGAGGATGAGGCACGAGCTCGTTGTTGACGGGGGTAAAATATTCCAGCATTTCCAACTTGAATGTTTCACAGTCTCACTAAATCTGCTGTCTATACTCTGTTTCTCTCTCCCTGCTTGTCTCGACTCTCTCGAGTCTGGGGAGAGTTCTAAAAAACAAGTACAATAAGTATAGAGATGACTGCATGTAAAAGGAAAACGAAGGCGACACTGACGACTATACGAAGACGACGACGACGATCCCAATTTGAAAAAGTATCGAAATAAAAAGGCATCGTGGTTTCTCAAATTCAATTTTCCGACTTGTTCTCGCATCATTTCCTCGACATTCGCTTCAATGCACCAACTCCAAAGTGAACAAGAAGCTTTAGTTCTAAGGCTTGAGGGAAAAGTGGGAAGGGGATTTGTTGTGTCAAATATTTACACTCACTGATCTCTTCGACTCTGATTTCATTTTTTTTTCTTATACTATCAAATCCTGCCTGTTCGACCTCTACACAAAATC
Organism: Gisinianus flammeolus; assembly: GCA_034699125.1. Lineage (NCBI taxonomy): Eukaryota > Metazoa > Arthropoda > Collembola > Symphypleona > Katiannidae > Gisinianus > Gisinianus flammeolus. Next base: position 5,916 of record JAIUND010002876.1, on the reverse strand, counting down.
CTAATTCAATCCAATACACATACACTCGCTCACTCTCTGTATTTATTTTCTTTCAATTTTTTCCCCAATGTAATCCCCCTGGTCCTCGGTGCACTACAAACTCCAAACATTTTTTATAGTATACCTTAACACAAACACACGTATCGTTTATTTTATTTTTTTCCTCGATTATAAAATCTTACATGTATTTACAAATACCTATACAAAAAATATAGTATTGAAATATAAGATAATATAAAAAAACCTTTGTGCACAGCATGTGAATACCGTTCATATTTTGTTTGACATTTATATTTTTATATAACGTACAAGTACAAATATCTGTATATACTTCATTTCAACTTTACGTTAACTTTACCCTTCGTCTGTCCATATGGTATACACTATATACATACAGGGGGAAAAGTTTTGTTTCTTTCAATTATTTTACATGATAATAAAAACGAAAATGAAAGGGGGAAAAAAAAATTCTTGCAATGTTAATAATAAAAGGATCGTCTTATTTGACATGGCCATTTTTGTGGTGACACTTGTAGCTACATTATATTGTCTTACGGTATAATACTCTTTCCCATCTTGATGAATTGCAAATAAATTGCCAAATAAACAATTTCCAGTCTGACATCCCTAAAGCTTAATGTCTCAACGTGAACTGCTTTAGTGAAAAACCCTAATGTGGAAAATACAAACAGAAAATGAAAAGACATAAATTGTTATACACCGACCTCACAACTTTTTTTTCCGTTTGGGAACGGCGCTTGATGCTCTGTGTATGAACTGTGTAGACCCGTAAGTTTAATTTAGTTCATTTTTATGGTTTGGTTTTTAGCGACTTGCCAAATGCCAGCCATTTCATGCACATGGGTCCAGATGGGCGTCTGGCAACAACGACATTTACGAGCAAAAATACTCTATCTCAAATGACCACAGTCTGTGTGTGTGAGTCAGTCAGGGACATGCACTATACAATGAGCAATGTCCATAACCTTATTATAGAATAGACAGAAAAAAAATGCTAAGGGAGGCACAATGACCAACGACCAAATTGTATGAAATCGAAATCCTAACATAAATATAGTCCAGCTCCAGATTTGATGAAACGTTTTCTCTTTCCTCTGTCTATGAGGGGGTTTCTTTTTTTTTGGTCTTTAAATGCCTTTGGTTACTGTCTAACGCTCTCACTTTATATCATATTGTGAAGAACACCGACAATTTACACTTGTCGATTTCACGAATGTGTCAATGATTGACTATTGACTTTTCTAGTTTTCTATGTGTGTGGCGAAAAGTCTGTACCATTTCCTGGTTGCCAGCATTCCCTCAAATTCCCCCACAATTTGTTTTTATAATCCCAGTGTAAATACACTGTTTATATAGCGTCAAACGCCATATTGCAGAAATTATATATGTATATATAATTATAATATATAACTATAGTTAAGAACTATGAGTTATGATTTGTGGTACAGTCTTACTTGTGTTAAATTATCACAATAAATGAATGCAGCTATTGTGGCTTACCTATATATGTACTTGGTAAAAACTGCCTTTTCTATGGACCACTCAACACATTATTGAATTAATAAATTATTAATACTAATCTGACTCGAAACATATTGAGCAAACGATGCAAGGGACTTGCAGCATGTCTCAGCAGTCTATTTATACTGTAATTATCTAGAGGAATGTTAAAATAAACTTTTAAAGTGGCCAATAAAAAAAGTAAATTGATTGCAACATTTTCTCTTCAGTTTCACATAAAGGCGACTTAATTTAGTCTGGACTGTCAAGATTTCATGTGTATAAAGAAGCTCGAACTTGCATTAAAATCTACTAATAAAATTTCTAATAGCAATTTGCTACTAAAGATAATTTTTTATACCTACTCTTAAAAAATCGATGTGTTACCGTGTGCTGTTGTTTTTCTCTTTCGTTTTCGCTTGTTTTTTTTACAATAATGTACGTATTATTTTTGCATCATTTGATAAGTGCAATAATATTTGATTTGTATACAGGTAACCTTCATTTTATTGTCTGCGTGTGTTGTGTAAGGTTAAACTATGACAATCAAATATTAGAGAATATCGTATATCATATGATCAAACTGTATGATTCGACTGTAATAAAAGTATATTATCATTATTATAGAAGAAAAGTTTTTAAAAAAAACGAGATTTCAATCTAGCCTCTTCATTCTTCATACACGAACCAAATCAAATTATAGGTTTGAGTAGAGTAAATAACCTGCTTTTTTTTGCCACTTTTATAAAGATTTGCAGTGAAAAGAAGCAATTTATCTGACTGCTTCATGATTACTCTTTGCTACGGCCTGTAATCTATAAGTAATGGAAGAAAAACAACAACTATACAATTCTGACCGTATAAAATACAGAGGAAAGAGTTGTAGTCCAGTCGTGAGAGAGTAAATTGTTCAAGATTTTGCAAACGATTCGACAGCATGTCAGTCTTTAGAAATGAAATAGTATAATAACCATTTCTGATTTATGTATACATACACACTTTTTACATGTTTAACATATGGTTATCTTTTTTGCAGTTAGATTTCTGCATCCCATGCACATTATATCGATTATATGTGTATTTTGTACTTTTTTTAGCATGATATTTTGTACTCAACCGAAATTCATAAAATGTAATGTGGAACTTATCCGCTCCGAAAAAAAAATACTTTAGAATTCTCAGCAAGTTGAGTAATTTTAGAATTTGAGTATCGGAAATGGTCACCACTTAATGGACGTACGTATAGTACAAAACGATAGAGTATTGAGTTTCCGTCGTCTCAAATCCTTGATAGCGCGGCGCCTTCCACTAATGTCGTTTTCTAAGTAACGACTGCAAAAGACGACAAAGTTCACGTAACTCCCTTGAAATTACCTAACAACTTGTATATCAAATGTAATTTTGTTAGATATAGGCATATGTATTTCTACTTTGAGACTGTGATAATAGAGGCATAAATATTTGTAATGGTTGCTTGAATTTAAATTAAAACTATAAGCAAATAAAAATAAAATAGCTGAAATAGCCGACATGAATCAATTTATTTTTCAGTCGTCGGCTTCGTGATGATTTCAACGTTTTACAATAAAAACGTATTTTTGATAATCAATTCATTTCTACGTATAAAATGCCCTGGTTCATACAAATCGACTAACAACTATGTACTTTAGTTTGCACACACTATCAATTATAATTTATCATTATTATTTTCCTTAGTTATCACTGATGGTTTGAATCCAAATGAGGGATAAATTACACAACAGTAAATCATCAACATCGCCTATTTATAAAAAGGCTCCTTGGAATTATAAAAAAAACAACCGAGTTGAACCGAGTATTATATGAGAAATTCCATTGTCCACCATTGTGGCAGGGTCGATTGGCAGTTAGACTAACGACAGGATCAAAACTTTCCCAAATATAAGTATCAAATTTCATCACTATCGTCAAAATTATCCCAAGGTATTCTCTGTTCGATTGCCATATTGAGTAAGTTTCATTTTGCATAAGAGAATAGAATCTAAAATGTTTCTCGAAGTCCACTCTTGTTCGTTCAAACACTCTTGTAATGTGAATGGACCTTGTTGGGTCCTTTGAAGCTGCCTTACCATTGCACAAGTATTTAAGGCTACAAAAATAGAGAAAGCATCATATATATGTATAAGGAAGACTTCAATCAATGTCAATTTTGATGTCAACATGCATTTCAAATTCACAATATATGTACCTTTGCCAAGATCATGAACTAAGCTGCGGATGTAAAAACCCCCGCCAGAACGTACGTGTAAAGTGAAAAAAGGTGGGTTAAAATCAGTACACTCCGCTGAGTAACATCGCACGAGTCTCTCCTTTATAGTTATTGGAATCCCTTCCCTATACTCAAAGAAAAAACAATTCGTAATTACTTTGTACATTTGTAAATTTTTTTTATGAAGGCATTTACAAAGGAATTTCATTGTACAAACTTTGCATAGTCGGAGTAACGTTTTCTATTCAATTTTAAAGCTGAATAAATTGGTGGAAACTGCCATATATCTCCTACGAAGGACTTCAATGCTTCTTCTAAGTCTTTTTCCTTGACGTGAGCTATAAATACATACAATAACTTCAAAAATGTATCTCTTTTTTCCATCACCGTCTTTGTTCCTTTCACAAGAGATTATTTGATTATGTATCAATTACCAAATGGACGTTCATCAGTGATTTGACCAGTGTCATTGTAGGTATCTGTAGCAATCCCAAGTTGGCCAACAACAATATAACTTTTGCTACCATGCAACATGTATGGCAAAAATTTGCATCCCAAATTCACACCGACAACTGTAAGTATAAATGAAGCATGAATCAAGTTTTAATTTAATGAAGTTTTAATTGGGATAAAATATTAACATTATAAGATTATAATAGCAAAACGTTTTTGGACACACTCACCTAAAACCCCAACTGCCGACCTGTTTTGGCAAACGAAACAGTTAACAATTATTGATAGCCAGAGTACAAACTGAATTGTCTTTCTATTTTCATAAATTTAATAAATTTATTATTGAATATTATACCGGTCCAATGTACCGCCATGGCCCATTTTTAAGGGACCTGTCGGTAGATTAGCAGGCTCGATTCCTGTAAAAAGTTAAATGACATATCATGAAACTTTTATCAGTTCATTCACTTTAAAAACCAACATGATGATTATATTCAATTCAAATGCTACTCTTTGCAAACATAAATGATACGATGCAATTCTTTATCTAGTATGTAAATGTATCATATTGCATTCATTCTTCGTATATATATGTACGCTATATACGTGCACAAAAGTTAAAAAGATACGGCAATTGAAACTATTTAAAGTAGGTCAATAATGATGAAACTATTTCTTTCTGATTCTTCTTAAAGTTTTCTCGCACACAGTTTAAAACGTATAGGAACTGCTTCGAAAAGCTATCTTATATAAATCCATGCATACATGATAAAATTACTAACCGGTTTTCTTATGAAAATCAAAAAATAAAAAATTTAACATCAAAATACACAAATGAACATATGTACTAGGTAAGCTTACCTCGAACCACGATTTCTTTCAGCCTATTTAAGCATTCAGCTGAAGTTACATCTTTAATCTTATTCACTGCAAATACTCCATTTTTCAGCAACGCACAGATTTCTTTTGAAGCGACCATAACACAAAAGCTATATTGTGTGAGAACTACGTAATCTCTTCTTCTGTACTAAAATTACAAAATGATCTGTATTTAATACCCGAATACTTAAAATCATGATTATTATTGAAACATTTGAAACTATATTTGGAAAATACCTTGAAAGGAAGTGTTTAATAGATGATTTTGTGGATTTGTTAATACAAGTTTTGTATAGTCAACATCCAAGAGCTGTGATTAATATTCACTGCATTATGGTTAGAAGTATAAATTGAATGTTCGTGTGCAACAAGGTTTATGCAGTCTCGATATATACACAAATCAACTTCAATTTAACTATAGATATAAGTACCAAAATAATTTTTGCTCGATTCTCTTTATAAACTATGAACTATATTGAGATTTAAATACGCTAGTATGTAGTAGCGTAACGCTACACAATTCGCCGAACGATAAGCATTTGTTTACAAAACTTCAATAACAAAAAACCCTCTCGTATCTTTCAGCTCCTCTTCTAAAAGGAATCAATAAAAACCAAAAAAACTCAATCAATAAGTGTAATATCAGTTAAATATTTAAATCAATACTGAAAAATTAAATACTATTTATTTATTTCGGTTTTGCGGTGCGGAAGTTTTCCGAAAAAAATTCGTGTTCTACAAAGAGTATAGAATCTTGGGAAGAGGGGAACACTTAAGAGTTTTGTGTGTAATTGAAATGAAGGATTTGAATTGGA
>JAIUND010002875.1:0-19178 GCA_034699125.1 Gisinianus flammeolus | reverse complement strand
GCGTTGCCTCCAGGTCGACTTTTAGTTTTCGGCCCATTTGATTACATGCGTACATACGGCGGACAGACAGACAGACAGACAACTTTGCTGCTTTATGTATAAGTAATGATATTAAAATGTACATGGTCGCGATGGCGAGAGTTGGTGAAACAGCAAGAGAGCAAGTGCCTGTGTTTGTCTCTATTCTGTGTGGAGAATGAGGATATGGCAATAATAGGGAATGGTAGTCAGTTGTCGCTTTTCATCGTTAGCATATAATACGGCGATTCTTTCTTTCATTGTGACTTGCATTGTTTGGAATGAGAAGGAGAAGAAGATTGGAGCATGGAGGACATGATTATGAGTATGAAAGATGAGAGAACAAGAAGGGAAAAGGCAAGAGGATCGCCGCTCCATCCATCACTCCCAATTGCATTACATTACATTTTTATTACTTGAACAAGAAAAACTTACACTCCTCCAATACCACAAACTTTGCCGACAATCTTCCATCTCTCTTTCTCTTTCTGTCTTTTGTATCGCTCCCTTATATTCAAGTTTGCTTGCTATTAAGCTAATCCTACATTTTCCATCAACATATCAACAGTCAACAGTCACAAGCACAAATTGCGACTTGGACTTTTGAGAGTTTCCAATCTCAAATCTCTACCGTCAATCTCCCCACGAACAATTTTTTTTTTCTCATGTCTTCTCCTTTTGCTTTTGCTTTCCTCAAAGTAATAAATGCAATGAAAAAACGGACCATTGTTTTTTTTCTATTAGTACACGGCCACAAGAATTCAATTCGACTTTTTGTCATTAGTATAGTTCCAATTAATAATTAAATAATTTGAGTGTGTGTGTACACATCTGTGATAGAAGATAGCAATGAAATGTCTAGGGAATTTTAAAACTGTATTAATTCCGTCTGGAAAACTTTGCGGTTGTGGTTGAGCCCACTGTAATTTCTATTCTAATAAGGAGAGAGAGAGACGATCATCTGTCCTGCGACTGCAAGCTGGACTTGCATTATTTTTTGTGCAATTTTTATCTTCGTCGTAGTCATTCCTGTCCCTTTTTTTCTACTGCAAGTATCGTACGTGTTAAAAGAGCTTATATAAGTTTACAAGGTGAATGGAATTAAATGAGTAGCGAACAAAAAAATATATTGCAGGGTCACAATCACAACCGTTTTTTTAAACAGAATACAGTGACAAGTGCATTTTATTATTATTGGAGGTGAATTCATTTGTAAAAAAATACTTGCTCATTTTTTTTACCGAATTTCAATGTTTTATATGTAAATTGTAAATTATAATTTCAATTGGGATTTTAAATGTAATTTGTAGGGCAAAATCTTTTAGTTGAGCATTCAAGTTAAACTGTTGATTCATTTTCGACAACAGAAAAAAATCTGGCATGAATTCTCGAATGTAAATTGTATGTGAGTACCATAAAAAAAATAGGAGAAGAGAAAAAAACCTGTGAAATACTTTTGATTTGAAAGGTTACAATTATTGCATTTTCCATGCAAATCCTCTCTCTCTCTGTCTCTCTCTTTCACTTGCTCTCATGTAAAGAGAGTAGAGATTTTTGAGCATGGAAACTTGGCACGTAACAACTTTTATTATTGCTCTTTACAAGCCAAAATTGCCCTTGGCAAAAATGATGATGATTTTTTTCTCCCCTGTCTTTGAACGAACAAACATCTTGATGAGCATTATTGCCTATTGCTCTCTTCAAAAACACAAACACAAATCTCTCTCCTTTATATCAGCTTCACATTCCCATCCACATCCACATCCACCATTCAATTCCATACAAATTACCATCACACGGACTGTTGAGTGCGACTCAGTTTTATTCCCCATATGGAAGTGCAACAGAGAGACATTTAATTTTTGAATCTGCTCACTCTATCACTTGTTGCCTTGATCATTGAGTCAACGAAGAACAGTGACAAAAATCATATGAAATGAGTTGACTCCATTTGATGGATGAAAGATGATTTTGATAATGAAAAGGAAGAGGAAGAGGAGGCGGGGGATCGATACTTTTATTGTATTGTTGTATGTTCGTGTGTATATACAATATACAATATACATATTCGTTTATTTGTATATGGTATATATTTTGTGTGTGTACTTTTGGTTTAGTAAACTTAAACTTGACAAAGTCTCGTAACGGTTAGAATGTTCAAAGGTACAAAAGACATTTGATATGGCCATTGTAGAACGTGTCAATGTCTTCATTGAATTTGTGTAATGGCAGCATTAGACAGAGAGAGAAAGAGAAACGTTTGAAAGCCGGTCGCTTTCAAAAAAAAAAAAAAAAAAATCAAAAGCAACCATGAAAAATCCAACTCGGGGAAAAAAAAGTATACTCATGGAGAAAGGGAGAAAGACATTTCCAATGGATTCTTTTATCATTTATTATGTGAAAAAAAGTTACAAGTAAACCAGTTTGGGTTTGATGTATAGAAATAGAAACAGGAAGTTGACTGCTTGCTTACCTGCATATGGAAATGAGAGGAAAAGTATACTTATAGCTAAAACAATGTGAAAGCTTGTTCAAAGTAGGAAACTCTGACATGGAATTTACACATATAAATATCTCATTCACAATGTACATTTGTGTACAAAGCTTTGACGAATGGGAAATGTGTACACCGACAACAAAAAGGTTAAAGGAAAGGGAAATACAAATATCGTACGTGCAGTGGATTTTTCATATGTGTCTAATGGATTGGATGTGGAGTTGTGGAGGTAGCAAGACAAGTCGATGGTTATGAGTTTAATTGTATTCGTGATGAATGTCATGCAAAATGAATGAATTGCCTATTTCACTTTTGAACCTGTCGCTGTATCGATTCCTTGATTCCTCCTTCGATGACAACTTGGGACGGATCCATCTAATTACTTATTGAACATGATGACTGCCCTTCCACAAAAAAACTCTCTCCCTCTGCCTCTCCTATATATACAGATATTCACATTCCCATGTGAATGTGAATGGGAATGAAAGGAAAATTGTACACATATAATGTTAATCAAGTCCACATTTAGTTGTATTATGTCCAGTTTCTATGTCGTTCTCCTTTATTGTAACTACTGAGGGAGTTTCGGAGTTCACAGTAATCCTCCGAAACCAATTTAACAATCTTGCTCAGCTATATGCCCCGATCGTCATCGTCATCATCAATATTCCACTCCTCATTCTCATTCTCTCTATCTCATTCCCATCGTGAAGTGGAACATGAAAACCGGGAAGCCGCCAACCTGTGTTCTGTCGTTCCTTGTTTTGACTTGCCTCACCCGTCCATGTACTCGTATAGATACGACTTGTAAACCAACTCATTTACTTAATTTATGTATGGCCTGAAATGGGAAAATAAAGTACAACATACCCCAACTCTCTCGCTCTCTCATTCTCTCTCTCTCTTTCGTCTCCACTTTCAATCGGAACACCATATTATACACTCCAACTGGAACAAGGGATATGTACGATACGACATGAAGTAGCGATAAGCCAGTATTTCGTGGTTGGTATTTAGTCGTTGGTGGATTTTGTTTCACCTCCAGTCTATTTGTAAGTCCTCGTCGTCGACGACGATGAGAGTATTAAGTAAGTTGCTGTGGAATTAAAAAGTAAAACGTTACCCGTAGTAGCAAATCCTCTTTCCAACCCACTTTCTCATTTTCATTCTCATTCTCATTCCTTGTATGTAGTTACCACTTCACCCATATGTACATGTACAGCTATGAACCCTTTACTTCTACTACAGATAAATAATCAGCTGTGTACCTCACAATATCATCATTCTATACCCCTTACTTCTACTTACTTCTGCCTATACTCACTCATTTTAACTTGAGCTCAAGATTCTTTCTCTCGTAATTCATTTAAAATGTGTTGGTGTATCGTATCTGTAGTCTAGTAGTCTGTATTCTGTATGTAGATGAAGGCGTTTTGTGAAGGTAACTCGGGGAATATTGTAGAATGGGAAATAGAAATAGAATCTCATGAATACAATCGCCGTATAGACTTACACAATAAATGAGCTTTTGTATTCTTGTACATGTAATGAACACGTAAAAAAGTACTGCATACTCTGTGTAGTTGGAGTTGAAGTTGAAGTTGGCCAGAGGATAATGTGGTGTAGTGTGGTGTAGTGTAGTGTAAGTGAGACGGTCCGGCCAAAGCTGAAAAGGGTCAAGTCAGACAGAAAGGCTCATTCTATTCTCTTTTTCCCACAGTCTTCCTGAATTCTTCATGTTGCTTTTTATCCGTTTTTTTGTGCTCATGTGTGTGTGTGTGTGTATGGATGGTGTGGGAGTGTGTATGCCTTTTGTATGTACATCCATTCCACACACATACACAATACACAGTAATAATAATAATAATAATAATGGTGTTACGGGCATATCCCATGTGTTTTGTATGCACGACTTTTCTCCTTGTTATGAACCATTTACTCATTGTAATCTCACAGAAAACATAGTCAACTCTTTTAACTTATGGGCACTCATACACACACACTAACGATTCTCTGTATTCTCTGTATTGAACTTATACCTCACCTGGTTTTCTTCTTGTGTATTGTATATATATGTGGATTTTTTATTTAAAAAAAAAAAGCTCTATGAATATTCGGAGTCGACGAACGTGGTGAAGATGAGCAAGCTTTGCTCGTGTTTAGGGTGTGCACAATATGTATCGTATCGTATATGCAACAGGGAGAAATGTCTATCCGTAATCTAAAACATTTTTGTTTTAGATTTTGATATTTGATAAGGGTTAAAAGATGCATTCGATGCTATTTTCAGATGGATCATATGAAAATGAGTCGGGAATATAAAATTAATAAGAATACTCTCTGTCTCTCTCTCTTTCTGTATGTACAAAGTCAGTTAGCACATGTACAGCGTGCTCTACGGATAATCTGAGTGTAGAATGTAGAATTGTTGTGTCTGACTTTGCTTTACACTGGACAAAAAAAAATGTTAAATGTTAAATGATTTTTTTTTTCTTCTACGTATGATATTGCGTGTTACTGTTCCACACAGTGTATAGAAATTGAGTGGCCTTAGGGAGGTGAATTATGACCTCATACAAGAAAGAAATACAGAGGGAGAGAGAGAGAGAGAGAGAGAGAGAGAGAGAGAGAGAGAGAGACACGAAAAAATGGAATGAGACGAAACCCTTCTTGGTCTTCACCTTAGAAATGCAAAAGGAATTCTAAAGCTTCCTTGTACAGATATCTGTAGACTTGGAGCATATGAGACATTCGTAATTTGGAGTAGTCGACTAGGCTTGTTTGGTAATCACACTAAATATAAACGTATTACATATACTGGACATATGAGATAAATATGTGTGTGTACCGTTTGATTTCAATTCATTTCGTTCTCTGGTCGGTCTCTCTCTGGTTTATTTCTCACGTGGCCCGATGTGAATTCTTTATTCTGTACATATATATGAAAAAAAAATGTACAGTAAAAGAATAAAGAATGAAGGAATTCAATAGTTGGAGGCAATTTTTGTAGTATAAAAGTATAAACGAATGTAAACCAGTACACAATGGAATTGGAATGACATTATAAAATATTTAACTGAGGAATGTGATCCTCATCATTTCTTTCCCAGTCTACAGAAATATCTTTGATGATCTTGCTCTGTCAAAAATGCGCAGAGATTCTCAAAAGTCAAAACAATGTATACATATTTTTTTATGTTGATGTTTCTGAGGAAATTCAAAAAAAAGAAAGAAAAAAAATATGAGAAAAGGTGTTTTAGAATGCGACCATTTTTGGAAGGAGAGAAAACGAGGAGTCGTTTAAACGCTGAATAAATTAGTGTTAATTACAATATTTTTGTATATATAGTATTTTATATGACTAAATTTATATAATATGTATAAAAAATAAAAATATTCTGTCCATATATATATGTATACTGTGGATTTGATATTTGATTGAGATGGAGATTGAGGATGAATGATGAATTAATTGGGATTGTTTGACATTTGAAATGAGTAGCCGTGCAGAGAGGAAGAATTCCACCGACACCAGGTCCAGGCTTCCCTGGTCAATTGTCATTATCGAATGGAGATGGACTGAATGGACCAACGTATTTGTCCTCATATATTTCCTTACTTCTCCGGGCCGAACCCTACCCCACATCACGGTATGGTCAATGTATGCAAGCCAACAATATCATGGGCATCGACAACATTTGCGAGCTCGCTGCACGACTCCTTTTCTCAGCCGTGGAATGGGCACGAAATATTCCTTTCTTTCCTGACTTACAAGTGAGTCCCGTTTACACTCTAACTAAACATTACTGATACACCACCAACCATCCTGTACAATGTACAACATATGACGTATTCACATTCACTATGTTATGCTATGAGATTCACTATACAGACCTGTCCAAATGATTACTCTACATCTGTATACAAGTACATACTCGAGTGTGAGGAGTACGATATATATGAGAAAAATATAGCCAGCTATTTAATCAATTAGTATTACAGGTCAGACTTCAAATATGATAATCATAGCTTGGCCATGGACTAGGCATATATACATTCTTGTAATAATACACTCGACTCGCTCATCATCATCATCATCATCATCTCCATAGTCTGATAATCGAGAACATTCAAAATTCTTGTTCTCTCTCTCTCTCTCTCTCTCTCTCTCTCTTGCTCTTTCTCTTTGTCTCAGTCACTCAAACATGTGTTTTTATTTATTTTATTCGTGAGCAACGAATACACACTCACTCTCACTTCAAACAATTGATGATGTACCTATACAGAGCTGCAGACTATGTACATGTAGATGTACAGACTATTCGTTTCTCTAATTCTTTTTTTTCTTTCTCTCACTCAAATCACACAAATCACACACTTCTCCAACGAAGAGAAAAAAACAGTTAAATTATAATTCAGAAAATACAGATATCACTTCACATTTTCCTACATACACAAAGTATACACACACAGTCACACACACACACACACGTATCTGTATGTTCTTGCTCCGAGTCGCATTTTACTAATCGTAAGCTCTGTTTTATTGTGTCGAGCATCAAATTGGATTATAACAAATGAATTCCCAACTGTAAATCCATTTAACCAGACAGATTGTGTTGCCAAAATTTGGATGGGTAATACAAAAGTATATAGGGAATGCCATGTGAATTGTGAATTGTGAATAGTAAATAGGGAATAAGGATGAAAATATACATGTACATGGAGATATGTATTTGAGTAAGTGGATAATGAGACGTAACATGTGTTGATATTTTGTATATTTGTATATTTGTGTTTGTGTTTGCAAAGGTAACCGACCAAGTTGCCCTTTTACGGTTGGTCTGGTCCGAATTGTTTGTCCTGAACGCATCTCAGTGTTCTATGCCCCTTCATGTGGCTCCTTTACTAGCGGCGGCCGGACTTCACGTAAGTATTATTTATGTACCTACATATTGTAGTATTTTAAAATAAAAGCTTTCATTGTTCCCCAGAGTCAGGAGTTGAACATTGAACAAGGAAGTCGGGGAATGAATTCCGCAGACTTCAACTGAATTTAGGAAGAATGCAATGCTTTATTTTCTTTTTTTTATTACATTTGTTTGTTTGTGTTATACAAATCTCCATCAGGCTGCGCCCATGGCCGCTGATCGTGTCGTCGCCTTCATGGACCACATTCGCATCTTCCAAGGTATTTGATTGATATTACTGGACTTTGAGTATTCCTCCAAACTTTTAACTCGTTGGATTTTTTGAATACCATGTTTTTTTCTGTTTTTTTTTTCATTCTATAGAACAAGTAGAGAAACTCAAGGCGCTTCATGTTGACTCTGCTGAATACTCTTGTCTCAAAGCTATCGTTCTCTTCACCACAGGTAAACTCTCGTTTTCCTTTTTTTTAAATTCTTCATAAATTTTTAAATTCTAGATTTAGATCCATTTCCAGCTGAATCATCTCACATCTCAACTGTTACTGTTTAATTTTTTATATGAATCCCGGAATTCCTCAAACAATATCATTTTCATTTAGTATATATCTGTATAGTTGGCAAAGAAATTAAGGTCTGAATGAGCATTTCTTGTATCTGTAAGGAAATGAAATCCGAGTCATGTGTTTACACTTCTTCTTTTGCTTATGTGGAAGAGAGAGATAAGAACAATCAACTTTACCATTTTACCAGTTTACATTTTATATGTACTTTGTACTACTCAAACGGACTTTTCTCTGTGTGCATACGAAAATACGAAGAGACAGATTGTGTAATGTGTAAGGGAAACAAGGGCCATAATAATATGTTGTTCATTCCAGACAAGAGAGAAGACAAAAAAGAGATTGAATCAAAGTTCTAATCTGATCGTTTTACGTTTTTAGTCGGTATCAGATAAAAATGATAAAATAAATTAAGACACGGAGAGAAAGAAGGGTGAAGACTGAAGAGGGCAGAAGGCAGAAAGGACAAATGTATGTATGTTTTTTTTTTGTTTTCCCAACTTGTTTGTCGTTGACAGATTCCTTTGGAAATGCCATCAGTTATTATATAAGGAGAGTTGTTTTGAGTTTAGACTCTAGTTTAGACGGTCAACTCGTACGCTCCACATGAGATGAATGACCACTGTAAATTACGTACTCTCCCCCCTTACAGTCTACGTTTTTTCCCTCTGTTTTTTTTATGTACATATCTGGAAAGGAATGCTAAACGTTACGATTGGAAAACAAAAACTCAAATGAAAACAAGAAATGACCGTGTTTTCTGTTGGTATGATGATGGCAAATTGAATCAATAGAATTGAATCAAACCGACATATCAAAGTATTTACCTAACCGCAACTGCAAACATTTTCTATGCATGTACATATAAAACTCTCGAGAGATAAAGCGTTGTTGTATTATTTAATTGCGAAAAGCATTACAAAATGGTCGGTCGTTAATTCAGCTTAATCATAGACCATATTTGGATGTATCTGAAGTCTGAAGGTATCGTATATAAAAAATTAGGATTGCGCAATCATAAAAAGGAAAACTACCGAATATTAAATATTATCACTTGAATATTTGAGTAGATATGATTTACAAATACAAGTAAACAGCATGAATTACACTTGAGAGATGTGTAATGAGAGCAATTGAAATTGTGTATGTGTGTAAAATGATAATTCTATAGTGTAAGTCGTCCTTTTGCAAATGTTAATTATTTTAGGAATGAAGGTTAGCTAATTACTAATGATAGGGCTTTGAGTTGAGTTGAGGTGAGGATGATCATCATCTCCGCTTTTTTTTGAGAGAGCGCGTCTCTTTTTTTTATTCTCCCTCTTCTTCGTCTTCTTCATTCTTCATGTCGTTTCATCCGAGGGAACATGGCGACGGTGTGCATGAGAATTAAGTGTTTCTCTCCCTCTCTCTTCATCTCTCTACCGCCGTCGTCGTCGTCCACTACCACATGGACACACAATAGAGCTCGTCTGAATAATAGACACCTACCTTGGCTATTTAAATATTACGAGGATGTTTGTTCCATTCCATGGATGCCGATAGACGAAAGACGAAAGGAGACTCTTCTTGATGGATGGTCCTTCTCTCATCTCATCTCATTCTACGATATATCCAACATCCAACATCATGGATGATGATGATGGTCGATGGTCCGACTGAACGAGTGTACACTGCCACAATTATACACGTAAATTATCACGTGTCTTGTGTGTCTCAAGAAGAACCTCGTTATGGAATGGAAGACGTTGGAAGGGTTATGCGTAGAAGTGTAAGTATACAAGTACATACAACGTATACAAGGTTATACAGAGTTGAGAGAGAGAGCGAGGGATGATTGTGAGGAAATTCTGTTGAAAGACTATGTATATCATATATGTATGTATAGCGATGCATTGGATTGTTTTAATTAATATGGCAAAAAATAGGATGGAGGGTAAAGGCCTTCATGGGTGATTAATATTCATACTGACTCTGACTCTGACTCTACTGCTTGGGGATGATGATGATCATCATGATGGGGGTGAAAGTACATGGAATTCTTTTCTTTTTTTGGAATAGAAAAAGGAGTCAGCATCATTTCATTTTATTTCATAGGAACCGACGGATAGAAAATAGATTGTACTTTGTATAGTTATAGTTTATAGTTACGTACGGATGAAGATGAAAAGGGCATACTCACATTCACATTCACACGCGGGCATTGTGGTTGTATATCGTATCTGCATAGTCAAATGTATTTTGTAGTGTGGTGTAGAAGGAGTGGAATTACACTGCTCAGGATCTTTTGTACTCGAGTCACTTGGTATTTGCCTATTCTTTATTCAGAGTGAAAAAAAATGTATATAATGTGAACTCTCATGTCATACATACAATATACATGTGTGTTTGTGAGTGAGTGAGTGAGTGTGTATGTATGACACAAATAGGCTCCTATTACTTCACATTGTAACTCCCCGAACCAAATCTCTATTTTGTGTCAATCCAAATGATCTGATCAGGGTGAAGAGAGAGAGAGAGAGAGAGAGAGAGAGAGAGAGAGAGAGAGAGATAGGGCAAAAAACCAAGGAGGGTGAGTCAGCATAGAATTCATATATTTCACATATGGACTTTTGTATAAACTTGTGATTAGACAATCAAAATAAAGCAAGAAACACTCGTACATACTTAAAAGGATAAAATTCTTTTTTTTCATCTCTCTCTGGTTGTATTTGTATCTGTATGTGTGTAGATTTGTAGTACGCACTGCCTCTGCCTCCACCAACAGAAACAGAAACAGCAACAGCAACATGACACACAGACACAACCACCACACATAAAAACCATAGCAAACAAATACTTGAAAGTTGAATAAAAATAAAATAATCTGGGCTACGCAAAGCCATTATGACAAGAGGAGCCGCAAAACCATAGCAGATGAGCAGAGCAATGGCAATGGAAAGAGAGCACTTGAACGATCCGACTTTATACATGCATATATACATAGAGACCTTTCCATTTACATTTACTATAGCTAAAGGTCTAGGTCCTAGGTTTTTTAAACCCAGTTGAAAGAATCAGAAGGAAAGAGTACACAATGAGACCTTCGTTTCATGCTGTCAAATAAACGGACTTTTTATTGACTCCATAGTCAACAATCTAGACTAGATTCTAGCTAGAGTATTGTAAAGTATATGTACATACATGTACATACTTGAACAGTACACTTGCATGTATTTGTATTTTTGTATACACAACAGAGTTAGTCATTCGAGTCGAAAGGTTTAGAAAAAATCATATTACACATTCATTCAAGTCTCTCATAACAAAATATCCTCAAACTAATATGTTTATGTAATTTTTTAATGTATATGCCTACATACATACATGTCTGTATTATATACTCTGTATGCGTGCGTTGGTGTTGGTTGTTCGGAACCCTGAAATGAAGCATGTCATCATTATTATGACTTGGTGAACTCGGTGGTTGAATATTTTGGACACAAGTTTCGTTGGTTATAGAGGAGCTGAGATGTGAGAAGAAATAAGAATAAAATAATAATAATAAATGTATATAAATGGATGTGGAGGAGTAGAGACAGGGAGAGAGAGAGAGAGAGAGAGAGAGAGAGAGAGAGAAATGGTGAGAAGGAATATCCTGAGTAAAGTCTCCTGCCTTCCAAATGGACAATTAGTCAAGGAGACCAAAGGAAAGAGTAGACAGGGAAACGACGAGGGGAAGCTTCAACATACATTAATATTATATCAACCTCAAGAGGTTACCACGGAGGAGAGAAATGCTGTCGAAACAGGGAGAGACGAGACAGAGAGCGAGGGAGAGAGTGAAAGAGAGTTGGCAGTGAGCAGTTACGGCCACTTGTTAGTTCCTGGAACATTTCTGACGATGAGCTTCTTCTCCTTCGCATCTCCTCCTCTGTGTGTGTGTGTGGTTAAACACAAGTACAAACTAGGGACAGCAAACCATTCCACAGCAATAGCACTGGCAATAGTGATAGCTGATAGTATTCTCGTCTAGTTGTTGGAAATATAAATAGAAAAAAAAGAAATAAGGAATGATGATTATGTAGTATTACTTGTATATGTACAAGAGAATACGGAAAGGATAAGGGTCTTTGGTCTTTTGACTTTTAGAGGAGAGGGAGAGGTTGAAGGAGAAGCAAGTTGAGCTCCCTTAATGCTCACAAATAAATAAATGTGGAAGGAACAAGTAATAAAGGTACACTTAATCCCTCGTACATGAACTTGTTCGTTTCTTCTTCTCCTCCAAGACATTTCTCTCCTCTCTCTCTCTCTCTTTCTCTCTTTCTGTTCTGTTCTGCTCTGCTCTCCACGTATGATTTAAAACGATGAGGTGTCACTTTTCCCACCCAATAAGGGTCACAGAGACTAATCGTAAGTTCTCAAGTTCAAACTCACGTAAAGTTTCAACTCTCTTCTCTCTCCGACTACCATGGAAACTCCGAGGATCTCATCTCATAATATAATACACTCCCGTATATTAAGGAATAAAGTCTTACGAACTTACGATAGACTAAGAGTGGAGAGAGTCCAGTGGGTACGTAGTTGGTAGTGGTAGTGGTATTTATTGGGAGAGAACACAAACAAAAACAATAATAATGAAATGAATTTAAAATTGTAGTTTCCCTCCCATGGTTTTATGTTTTACCCGAGTTTTGTTCTTCTTTCCTCGTCCTCTCTCTCTCTCTCTCTCTGTACATTTTTTCTAGTTCGGGTTCTTTTTCTTCAATGGTATATATCCAAATCCACATCCACACACTTGCATTTAAATAGCTCACAAGTTCTTTTCGTGTGTTTTAAATACCATAAAATATCAAACATGACGTGTCCTCCGCTCTGTGTGTGGAGTTCCTCATACAAGCTCACAAGCCACATCACGTAACTCTCTGTAGAACATAACAACCTAATAAATTCACAAAAAAACTCACATCAACTTGTCCTACATGGAAATTAAAAATATTACTCAAATACCGCAAGGCAACTCTTTTTTTAACGGGTACATCTGAACATTCTGAACATAAGCCTCAAAACTCAAATGTATACGGATATATATATATACGATATATATATCGTACCAACATAAATATAAATAAGACTTAACTTACCTATGCTCACATTCATTCAGATTCAGGCAGTACCAGTATAGACATTATTGTGACTTGTATTTAATCTCTATAGGGAAATATAATATATAATCTTTAGAAAACTTTAGATGAACACTTGCTATGCGAATTATTCACATTTGATACACATACACAATCCATGAAATGATTCCTGTCCGGATGTTCTAAGTTGATTAGGTATAAAAACCCAGTGCCATTTTATACATACACATATACACAATCTTTTTTTCATTGGATTTAATCCCACTCTAAACCACTGAGAATGAAAGCCGCCGACGACGACTAACCCCACAAATTTTTCTATGAGTGAATGCACACACTTATTTTACATTATATTATGTAAAGGAAAAGGCCTTATGCTCTGTTTTTACCGTGCAGATTTGTTTGTGTCAACTTCCTCTGTATAAAAACTCTAATAGGAATTGTGTGTACAGTGTACACACAATTTTGGATTCGGATTTGGATTTGGGAAGAACCCTGAGCATGCTTGGGTAAATAAATAAATAGTTCACTTCATCGGGCTTTTCCAGATCAGTCATTAGAGGAAAGAGGGAAACTGGAACTGGAACTGGAACTAGAGTTGGAACTAGAGCTGGAAGGAGAATTAGTTATTTTACATACATAGTTCAAAAACCTAACCTAAAACTCCCCAAAGAGAATATCGTATATATGTATAATAAAATAATGTAAGCAAATCAAAATCAGTGCGGATGTCGTCGAGCGCTCAGCCACAATTCAAAAGTGTGATGACAAAATTTCCTTAAAAACTAAATGCAGTCATTTTATTAGTGTGCGAGAGAGAGAGAAAGTGTGTGTGTGTCTGCATGTATTTATATACATGCTCATTTAGATGATAAAGAAGGGTGTAAGTCATCAAATAACATAGTGAGTTTGCCCTCCTTGTTCACCACAAAACTTGCTACATGCATGTGTATACGTATATTATTATGTATGTACGGACATTGCATTGGAAATTGGAGGAAAATCCAATGTTCCAATGGCGTAAATTTTTACCCGCTTCATACGACAACTCCCGGGTCGGCACCCCATGTATAATGAAATAAATGAGAGGAGACCACAATCCCTAAAAACTGACGGGAGGAGAAAGGAAGAAAGAGAAACGGAATGAAATGAAATGAAATGCGTTTCACTTGTATATTTGTATACTCACTTTTCTGTAGTATCTCTTTCCGCATGTATCTGTACATGTCTATTTTTCTATCTCTGTATTCTGTACTCTGTATACATGCAAACTGTCGAACCAAAACGCGGAAACAAAAACCGCCCTGTGTCTTTTGTCCTAGTCTCCATGTACAATGTCTAATGTGTATCAGTGTATCTTTCTCCCTACTGCTATTTCATCCCTCTTATCTCTTTTCTTTTATTAACCAGCCGCAGTGTAAGAATTAAATCCATCTTTTCATTTCTCATCCTTCATATATTCAAATTCAAAAATCATTTCACAAACCAAACCAAACGAAAAACATTTTGAAAATCAAAAACTCCAATTCAGAATCTCTCGGACTCTGGCAACACGTTTTAATGAAATTAAAATATTTTTCCTCCAATTTTTGAACTTGTCTCACCGTAAACTGTCAAGACTAGATATAAAACTGAAATGACTGTATATCTGCATCGACTGCATCTGCAAATCATGCAAATGCTATTGGCATACACATATACACTTAAAACGTGGTTTTTTTACGATATGTTTCAGCTGTGTATGTGGTAAATGCAATGAAATGAGATATGGTTGATAGTTTGATAGGTAACACATACGCAGTTTTATGCCGACTGATTTTATATTTTTACTTTTACCCTAATCATAATGATTCTCCCCTCTCTCCTCTTTTTTGACACAGTGTAATAATATGATCCCAGGGGTGACTCATGTCTTTTTTTTTTTTTGCAATTGTTCAAGCCACATCTATCTCTGTATTTTATATGCCCCAAACTACTCTCTTTCTCTCTCTCTCTCTCCTCCATGACATTATACAATTTCCTTGGACCTTTTTTGTCCTCATCAGAGAGAGAGATTGAGAGAGAGGGTACTGGGTTTATTATGAGGAAAAACTAGGACTTGATCTCCATACTGTGGTTTTGATTGTGTTTTTAGCCCATGACCACACGAGATCCCGAAACGGATGTGCTTTGTATTTATACACACTTGTATCTGTACCGTACAACGTTTGTGCGTATGTGCGTTTGTGTGTGTGTGTTTGGAGTCAGTGAATACATGTGTGCCATAATGATGCGACTGATGTAACTATTGAACTGCAACTAATCTAACATTGAGAATTCAGACTTATGGACCAGAGACTCTGGTCCACTAATTACTACTTTAGATTGGGAGCTTTTATCAGCTCGGATTCAGAAGCCCGTAGGGAGATTTAAACTCAATGAATGAACATGCGGTCATCTTTTTTTCCCTCCGTAATCAAATGAACTATCAGATTTTTTTCTTTTCCCTCCATTTCTTCCATGAACAAAAAAAAATATAGGTATAAAATGTATTTATGAGAGACAACCCTCCGATGTAGAAAAAGAGAAATGAGAGTTGAAAAGTCCAACTCGAAATCCAATTCAAATTCGAATTCGAATTCGAATTCGAGATTTAAATTCATGTACAGATATATATATATATTTAGTATTTAGAGATGGTTGGTCTGACATTTACCATTTACTGTGGATGTGGATGTGTGATGCTTTGACTTTGACTTTTAGCTGTGATTTTTCTATCATTGGAGCTGGTACTTTGTATATATAGTTTGTACAATTGGGATTGGGAAGAAGGTGAGAATAAAAATGTAGTCTTGATTGAAAGCATTCTTGAATTCATAGGAACCTTAAACTTGGACAACAATGAGATTTGAATAAGAATCACATTCCAATCACAGACCACTAAAATAGAAAAATAGAAGAGAGAAGGAGCAATGCGATGCGATGGAATTTCAATTGAACTTTGAATGTGGCCGTGTATAGTTTAATATATATATAGATGAAGATGAAAGAAAGAGACATGCAGAGTTGGGTGCCACTGCTAACAACAGAGAGATTTGCTCTTTTTTTTCAATGTTAATGTCATTTTCAATTCCGATTGTCCGAGAGGTGTATTTGTGGCCTCTGTGGGCTTGGGAGACGTGAAACAATTTTATTTTTGTCTCAATGTACATGTGAATGAGAAAAGCAAGAGTGAGAGAATCCCAATTTTTTTTGTATTCCTTATAAATACATCATATGAATATGTAACTTTAATTTGGAGTTTGTACATGTTTCTGTTGTGTATACGCGATATTTGAATGTAATCAAGAAAATATCTGTACGGTGTAATGTAATGTTGAGTGGAGGTAAATTTTGTTATTGTGAGGAGAAACGTAAAAAAATACAAAAAATTATCTGTATGTAGTAAATGACACAATTTGACTTCAGACTCGAGTGTAAAGTGTAAAAGGTTGAGCCAAAGTGTGACTAGAACACGAGTTGATTCTTTTTGAACGTTGAACGTTTAGCAAAATTACGGCAAGTACAATATACATATACAAGACAAGTGTAGACACTCATACACAGAGATCTCAAAGGTTTTTTGAGTGTGTACTCACAAGTTGAGTCTATACATAGCATAGGAATACATAGGAATGTACAGAGACAGACTGAATACAACTTTTTATGATGTGCTGATCACCGGCAGGCAGGCAAAGAATGAAATCGACTCTCTTTCTCATTCCCGTTGAGAAACAATGTGTAAAAGGCCATTGACATGAATTGGCCATGGCATGTGAAGACAAGTGATTCCTCTGTCTCTCTCTCTCTCTCTCTCTCTTATTTCAAATAACTATTTTCATTTCAGTCACTGTGATCGTGAACTTCAAACTTTATCTTATGACGTGAAGCAATCGTCACATTTTTAAATGCCACGTGCAAAACTATACTATATACTTTTCATTTCAATTCCGAACAATATGTACATTACGATACATTTGACTTGGTAAACAACCTTTAAAACAAAAAGGCCGTCAGTTTTTTTGTTTTATATATTTGACACTCACAATGTGATGTATCACATGCTCCAACTCCAACTCAAACGGAAACTCAATCATAGCATTTTCCCTGTTTGAGTTTTGAAGTTTGAGTCATATCTTTATAAAAGATGTCGAGCTCTCGGTTCTCTCTCTTTCACCTTCTGACGTTGACATACACACATATCTGTATAAAGGAGAAAAATTCTGTATATGATTTTCCCCAATGAAACCACGTAAATTTACTTGCAATATTTTCCCTGTAGCAATAAAAACTACAAACTGATTGACTTTTGAGACTGTAGAACAAAAAAAAAGGAGCGGGGGACGAAAGTTCTTGTTGGGATATAGAGAGTTCAAAACGACTGATAACGATAACCATATCAAGAGATGGAGAACTTTGTGAGGGAGAGGGCAAAAGCTCATTTAAATGCTAAATGTGGTTTTTGTTGTGATGGTTTTCATATACAATGTCAAAATCGGAGTGGAAAGAAAGAGAGTGAGAGAAAGCGAGAGACGATGAATCTATATTGATTTGACAGGAATAGAGTTCTGTGTGTATGTGCATGTGTCGTTCTGTTCTGTTCTGTTACTTCTGTTCTGTTCTGTGGGAGAGAGATAGTGAGGGAAATGACCCAGTCACTGGGAAAACACAGTGTACAGAATAAAGAGAGAGAGAGAGAGAGAGAGAAAACTTCTTTGGAGGTATATAGCTGAGTATCTGTAAAGTAGCGGTGAATGAGCTCATTTCCCCTGTAATTATTATTAAAGGAGCTTATCAAAGTCTATATAATAACACATAAGTAAAACAAAGTTAGTTTGTCAAGGGAGCACAAAGTTCCTCCAAAGTAAACGAGAGAGAAGATGAAGTTTTTGGAGGAAAAATAAAGAGAGAAGGAGAGAGCGAGAGAGGTCCGCCTTCAACCGTCTGTCAGTCTGGCCTGCAAGTGCTGATTATTAAGAAAGAAAAAGAAGAAGAGCTTCCCTTCTTTTTTCCCCAACTCACTCTGCAGTCTGCACACACATACACAATACACATACACTTGAGTCTATACACACACACACACTCCACACGCATTTGTATCTCATTCATAATACGTAATAATATGTATCAGAGTGTCAGAGTGTTGCTCAGTTGCTCCTCTACTCTACTCGTACTCCTTTTGCTATTTACTCATGCATTGGATTAGGCAACTATTACCACAGTCAAGCTTCATGAGCTCTTATGATGAAAGGCTCCAACATTTTGACTGACACAGATGAAAGTTTTCCCCTCTTTATGCACTAAACTAATCGTCATCGTAAGTACGTGATGAATATATTCAATCTTCTTCTTTTTTCCTCTTCTCTTTCTTTCTCTCTCTCTCGTCCACACTCTGTCAATTTTCAAACTCAACTAACATTTACATTACTCCGCGTACACATTCACAAGTCCCTCTTTACTCTCAACATACATATACTGTCTCTACCCTTCAAATATATGAGTAATCCCCTACTCTGTCCATTGCATTGTGCAGTGGTCAAAAATACAGTATTGTATTATAGAGTATCTTCATTTCCATCACACAACTTGTCCATATGACTTGGGGTCGAAATCGCAGGTATTTATAATAATAATATTGTGTATAGGATACAGCAGAACAGAGATAAAGAGTCATTGAGAGGAGCTGAATGGAATTGAATAAAATACCTGTAAAATATATATAAATAGAGGAGATACAGCAGGAGTGTATAAAAAGGAAAGGATGATCCTCTTTTGACAAAAATATGCTATTAAGAATTAAGAAGGAGAATAATGAAGGTGGCAGTTGAGAGTATCTGTCGTTTTCCTATATCGTATATGTATGTACATATTGTTTTATTTTATTTTAAAGGATATACTTTAAAAGGGTTTTATAATATAATTTAAAGGAATAATAAACAATGCTCAAGCCGAGAGACCTTAGGCGAGCTAAAAGAAAGTCCGTACTGGACAAAACAAACAAACACTGGAGAAAGCAAATAGTTAACTACTTGAT
>JAIUND010002874.1:0-19179 GCA_034699125.1 Gisinianus flammeolus | reverse complement strand
CAAAAAATTTTAACAGAGAAAAAAGATGTGCATGTCCAAAGTTGAAAATTCGGTAAAAGTGGCCGAATTCACCCCCGCCCACGGTATGTAAAAAAACAAGCGATAAACGCGAATTTGGTGCATAAAAAGCGAAAACCGCATTCTCAAGTGAAATGCAAACAAAAACAGCTCTACACTAGGTCAAATTGATAAAAAGTCAGCTTTACACTAGATAAAATGGAAAAATTTTGGCAATTCACTTAAAGCGATAAACGCGAATTTGAAAAAAAATAAAGCGAATTGTGGGAGACCCTGTTAATAAATGTTTCAAGGAGAATCGAATAGGGAAAAAGTAAAACTTGCTCATGCTCGTGGATTTTAAATGGGACTGAGCAAAGCAGCAGGGTTCAAAGTTATGAATGAAAGCCTTGTTGCTGTGGACATCATTTTCAATTATATTTCAAAAATTTGAATACATGTGGAGATTGGGTGGATCCATAAATGATTTGCACATGATTTTCATTACACAGCATTGGCGAGAAAAACAGAAAATGGAAAGGAACGTTTTATGACTTTCGTTGAGTGGTTTGTTCCCGTTGTCTTTAACTTTTTTTGCTATATAGTATCTATTTATCGTACGAGTGTCGAGCTCCCACTCCTACTAAAATACTTTCTCCAAACTCAGTCAAAATCCATGTTGATCACAATGGCGTAATGAAACAAACCGTCATCTGCTAACTTTATATACACAGCAAGAAAATATCCAAGTTAACACCATTAAATTTCCATTCCATGGAAATGGAAGGTACAGAAAGGAAATTGACCGAATGCACAGTTGTTTGGTGAATTGAATGCCAAGAGCGAGTGTGTGAGTTTGATCATAAAAGAGACCAAACTGTTCCCTATTTTGACAACTTATTTATTGTGCATATGAAAAACATTTCCAGACTTAAATGGACTTGATCCTGCGGAAATCCAAATAAATAAAGACATAAAAAAATCTTCATGAATGTCTGTTTTGTACAGCTGTAAGTTTGTTATTTTGTTGGAGGCGAGACAGAAAAAAAATTGGTTGAAGGAGTCGCATTCATTCAATGTATTTAATACCTATGTATTGTACACACTTTATTTTGGCAAACGTTGACAGAAGAACTTGAAGCGCTTTTGATGGATCTATTCAATTTGGATATGAATGTACTTGTGGTTGCAAATGGCAAAAGGGAGTTTTGTCAAGAGGTCTCAAAGTAATTTCAAAAGACTGTTCTCGAGAAGTCTCTCTATATATAGACGGACGAGAGAGAAAGAGAGAGAGAGAGAAGTTGATGGTAATTGTTGGAAATTTTATTTAATTAGATTTGAGATTTGTAAAACTGAAACTGGGGATTAGATCGAGTTGTAGTTACTTAACGAATTTATAATTGAATCGTCATCCATGGCTCAATGGAATATAAATTATTTTTGCATATGCGCTCTGACTCACCTACTCTCGGTTTGTTGGTAGTGTTGATGTTGGTACTGGGGTAATGAAATCTTGAAAATCCTTTGTGGCAATAAGAGAGAAATACTTGAGAGTCATATTGTAAATGAATTTGGTTCAATCACAAATCACCATTCTCAAAATCCTGAACAATCTCACCGCAACTGTAAATTACAATTTTAAATCTGGGCCAGATATTCACATTCACCCATCGTCGACATACATTTTACATAGGTATTACTGTTACACAAGTAACGTCGTCGCGTTCTTCACCATCCCAAGTAACTTTTAGATAATGCCTTTCAAGGCAATATTAATCAGTCCTTCTTGTCGGTTGAAAGTCCTTTTCCAATATCTTTCAATGTGAAGTCAAATGAAAGTTCCAAAACTGTGAGCATTTTCACTCTTTCCTTTATTTATCTATTAATTATGCCTAGTCTTTAATCTTTATGTATTTAGACAAATAATGAGAGTTGAACCATTGTAAATTTATCAAAATGCCGTCTGTATTCAAAATTCACAATTTGAATGACGTCGACGAATCTGCGGAAAATCCTTTTCAAAACTTTTTGAAGGTTCACGAAAGAAATGAAGAGGATTTCCAAGTGAAGATTGTGTGTGGACATTTTTTAGATGGTGATACAATAATACACCGGCAGTGTACGAGAAAAAGTAATGTGAAATGTATGTATTGGTGAACAGGGGAAAAAGAGAGTGTGTGCGTGAGCAGACGAGCAATTGAGTCTTTGTGAGTCTCCCTAGGAATAATAATAATATTGCCCCTAAGTGAATTTAGTATAAGGATGCATAGAAATTGAATAAGTTGCAATCTTTTTTTTTTTTGTTTTTATTCCGTTATTCCCAGAAATAACAGAAACTTGATTACTTTTGACGTTTTCTTAATTTCCTGCGAATGTTCCATGGAAAAAATAATGAATTCCAAAGCCTTTTCTGTTCTACATACTCAATTTCCATGTAGTAAGATTTTCAAGTTCGGAGAAACTTTGTGACAAACAGTAGGAAAAGAGGTGAAGGAGTTGAAGGATCTCGATCGTCTCGTCTCTTTTACTCCTCCAACTACCTACATAACTGCAATTATTGACTACGAACCTGATAAATCCATCCTATTGCGAGCTTTCTGTAGTTATTTTCAAAGAGAAAGCACTTTTGCGTGTGTGTGGAGGATGGAGGAGTGAGGAGTCGGGTCCTCCCACGTGAATCCTCATCTCTAACTCGATCGCTATAAATTTACGAGAATTTCCATCATTGTTTTCATAACATAAAAAAACATCCAAACTTTCCCAATGTCCGATACCAAATACCGAATAAAATGAATTTGTAGAGAGAGAGAGAGAGAGAGAGCTTATCGGGTTCAGAACTGGATATTCTAGAATCTAGATCAACATACCGCCTCAATATGTGTACAAACAATCGTTGGCGTCCGTGGAAAGTTGAGCTTTCACGCTCCTTTCTTGGTACTTTAATTTCCGATCATCAGTGTCCTAGTTGAATGCATACATACACTTGGGAAATTGAACGATATAAAAGGGAGAGCAAAGAGGAGGATTCGTACAAGTTCTATCGATATCCACAACCTTTTTATATGATGACTTTTTGTCATTCTTTGTCGGCTATGAGAGGTTTTCTCAGGACAAGATGAGAAGAAGGCCACCAAGAGGACGAAGAAGAAGAAAGTGACGGGAAGATGATGGCAGAAGATGGGAGCCGCCATATAATGAGATTCAATTTAATTGAAGATGGGACAGACGAGAGATCAAACGAGAAAGTTGTCATAGTCTTGATAGGATATTAAACCACAAAGTCAATGTGTCTTCAGCCTTGAAGACATTGACTCAGTTCGTCTTCAAAATGACCCCTCCGAGCAACAGCTTCTTCACTACGCAAACACACACATGCACATCATAGGCTATCAACTCCAAACTCCAGCTACAATCACACAACCTGAGTACTTCTCTCTCAATTTCTATTCATATCTCATACTTTTTAGTGGCAACCAGGAGAACGTCAAGACGAAAAAACATTGGAGAGATCAGATTCTCAAGAAATCCACTGACAAAAATTGGATAATACTTATCCTCCTTCTCTATTCCTTCCTAATCCGTTATTGGCTTAGCTCCTCCAATCCATATTGCTTTATTCAAAGAGCCGTATTGCTTTTACACAGAGAGGAAGAGAGAGAGAGAGACTCAAATTTGAAATTTGAAATAGCTCAAATTGCCAGTGGCACAAAGTCCGCCCGACTATACAAACAAATGGATGTGTTTTTAATGTTAACACACTTATCGTCGTTATATAGCTTTATCACATAGTCACACCGTTTCAGTTTTACTGTTTCATCATACAATTTAATCTCGGGTTTAAATATCCCTGGTAACCAGTCACCTTTGACCTCCCCCCTTCCTCTAGTGTAGAATTTATTTCTATTAAAATAATTTTGAAAAGTAGTGGGCCAGTGATATCATATCATCCCTTTCTTTTGGTTAAAAGACGTATAAAGTTCCCATTAATTAAAATAATTTGTCTGGAATTATGAATTTTCATTGGTGTTTTTGCCTCACTCAGGATTTCACTTTTATGACTCTCTCCCCTTCATCGATTCTTCTTACGAATAATGTCCAGATTTGGACGTACGTATGTAATTAATGGTCGTGTTCATAGATACTTAGGAATTAGGATGGAGATTTCAAGGGGGGGGGGGGTGTCCAGATTTTCCAAGAAATGTACTTATAATTTCTGACGTAATATGTGGAATAATAATATTCCCTCATTTTCCCGCATTGAGCCGACAATATCAAGGTTGACATTTGTTTGTTTACGAACACGTTACGATCAGGTAACACTTTCACCCTACCACAATATGACTGTTCACGGTGAGGAGCATGCTCAAAACGTGCCGATTGTCAGGATAGGAATTCCCCACTTTACAGCAATGTAGAAAAACTAGTTTTCCACACGATATATTTTTAAATACAAAATCCCTTAAATTATGTTCACCGTCAATCGGGTCAGCTAGTTGTCGTTTGCACGTTGTTCAACATTCCCTATATGTTCCCAAGGCAAACAAAGTGAGAACAAGATGTTCTGCTATCCAGACCGTAAGAGGAGTAAAGCTAGGCGATAATATTTCATAATGAAGTATTGTGTTATCCGGTTTCAATTGACGCCAATACAATTCCTATCAAATTGAATAATTAAATTTTGGAGCCCTGCAGCCCTGGTATTTAATTTCCTTTGCACAGCAATTCAAGCATAATTACTCGTGCATGCACGAATAATAAATATTGAATTGAAAGAAAATTTACGAATGGGAATCGCGTTTTCGAGTCGAGGCGAAACTTTTTACAAAAATCTTATTTTACCCATCATGACCTTATCGAGATCAATGAGGTCAATGAGCCATTGTAATTTTGACACGGAAATAAGGAAGTTGCTACATATAAGTCTACTTTTGCAAGCAAAAAAGAGACTTTTTGACATTTGGACCAATACGGATCATCAGGTCAAGGTCAAAATGCTACAGGTTCTCTCACACTTATTAACAAAAATTAAACAAATTTCAACCAAATCGGACAACGCGTTCTTGAGATAATGCGTTCTTCAGACGTACAGACCCAATCTATATTATAGATTCTATAATAAAATGTACTGTATTTGATTCACCGATTCAAGCCAGTGCTAAAAATAGCAATGTCTCTTTATTGTAAATGATAAAGTTGAGAGAAAGTTGCGGAGAAAAAGTTGCATACTCAAATTAAATTAGGGATATGGAAAAAAAAAAGGAAATGGCTTGAAGAAATATAGAGATGATTTTTCGGACACAATTTCCGTGTATGTGCTTTTTCCATTTATTAGCTGATTTTCCGCATCAGCATGTATGCTGTTGCTATTATTATTATTATTTACTTTTAAAATTGGAAAGGGATCGTGATGAAAAGGAGGAAGGAATATTCGGGCATGGAGAATATTGAGAATAGCAATTCTTGTTCTTCACTACTGAAAAGTTCCCCGTTGAAAAAAAAACGGGTGGGTTTCTAAATAGGTTTACGAGATATTCCAAGTAAAGAGAATGTTTCTGTGTATAATAAAATGTTCTAAAATTGTATACGTTGAATGGGGGGAAATGACGTTCTCTGCTGGATCTGCTCCTCCTCGTCGTCGACCACATCACAATCGACAATCGTCAGTCAGTCCCTAAATGTGTGTGTATGGATGAAAAACAAGGCGTAGTTTTATTGCCCTTTTTTAAAAAATATATACCTACTTACGTCATATGATGGATAATATAAGCTACATTGTAAACACTATAGGGTGGAACATGATACGTATGGAACAAGTCATTATCCATATAATAAAAGTGAGGTGATAATTGTATTTAGTACATTTCACCATTTGAAAGCATTTCCATCCGCTCCGCTCACTTCTAGGAAAAGAAAATCAACTTTCTTCTTGATTTTGTTTTCTCGTGTCATAAATACGATACGTATGTATCATGTATCCAGTATCCACTTAAAAGTATTAACTAATTGAAAAGTATTGGCCGTCAAATGGTACTTTGGGTTTCTCCAGTGTTTCCACAATATATATACATACACATTCGACCTATCCTGTACCAAGTCATTCCGTACACCAAAGAGGATGACATGATAGATATATCTTATAATATATACATATATATCGTACAACTGGATTAGGAAATATAGGAGTAGAAACGAGGAGCTATGAGCAAAACAGACCATTTCTGAGAGAGATCTCAATGTATTTGTGTGCTGTGTGCACATGGTCCAGGCATGAGCTCACTTTTTATCTTTATCTTCCTTTCTCATTCAGACCCGAGTTTCCTCAGCCATTGCCAATGCCAACAACTCCCAGTACATGTCAGAGTCTCCTTCTTCAGCAGTCGTCTCTCTCTCTCTCTCTCTATTTATTCTTCAAACTTGAACTCTGCGAGAAAAAAAATTCCCTTGTGAACACTTCAAAAGGATTATCATTATATTTACGAGCATCTTAATAATGTATTATGCAGACAAACGGGATGGTAAAAGCTTTGTAATACTCTCCAATTATGATAGCTAAATTTAGACTTTCTACGTGGTCTCATCTCCTTCTCTTGATACCCTCAACCACAACAAAATATTTCATATTCAAGTACATACACCGTATACAGAATACAGGCGTACTTATTGTAATCCACAATCGCAAATGTCACCACTTCGTATTTGAGTGATTTCAAAAAGACTTCTCTTATACGATTGAGTTGGATTGTTGCATTGAAGAACGTGGACATTTTTGGGATATTTGTACCCGTAATTTGTTTATAAAATTTACCCTATATTTCGTTGCATCTTAAAGTTGGATGTCCGAAATGGCCTTTACTTCAAACAATTCTTACTCCATAACAATTGCAAAACTATCGACACATTTTTGTGCGTGGTCTCTAATAAAACGAAGGAATTTGTAAGACTTGGAATTGAATTTGACGTAATTTTTTTGTGTTTTGTCCGGATAGAAAACGTGGACTTGACAAAGGAAACCAAATCATGAAGACACAAAATTCATTCAAAGTACAGATACTTAATTATCCAGACGTAGATACATAAGTAGGTACGTGTGTTGTTCGTAGGCGTTTGAAAGTTTGTTTCTTTCCTTTCGTCTGTAAATATTTCTTGACTCATCGCTTTCATTTGGTCATGCTGCCTTCCCAATTGTGAGTATACATTAATCGTGTTTACATTGACTGGTGTGCGATTGCGATTAAGGTTACACCGCACTGTCTCAAATGTAGCTCAAATTATTATTTTCCCCGTTGGTATACTTTCTCCGTCCTTGATTTTGTTAGCTTGTAATCGCAATCTCGTGAGAGCCTCAATTTTCAATCAAAAACTCCGATTGCCCCCCAGATTTTCTATACACTTCTTGTGTGTGTGTGTGCGTGTGTTTGTTTTTTTTATAATCGGTTCGATTTAAGAATACAAGAGGATAGAATTACATTACATTTTCTTAAGAAGTTGGAAAATATGGAAAAAATGTTTCGGTGGACGCAATTTCCTGTGTTCCGGGAACAGAACAGTTGAACTGCTCACTTTTTATTGCATATCCGTCGAAGGAGTTGAGAATTTTTAATGTACTTGTTAGACATGTGGCCGTTTTTAAGTTGTCTGTACATACCTACTTAATTTCCCAATCTCTTCCTACCTTTGGCATTATGTAATTTCCTTGGTGTTTCCTTCTTTACTTTTCACAGCGTCTTTAAAACTGAAAGAAAATCCAGAGCCCCAAGGATATGGGACGTGCATTGACAAGAGCCATAATTGCATTAAAGAAACAGCCTGCCAGGATCACACCAAGGACAAGAAACCATTCTACAAATGCGTTTGTTTTCACGATTTGACCGATCCCGATATCACAGAGGATGGCTGGCAATGCGGACGAATCGTCGGTATGTTCACCTTTTCATATATTTATATTTATGGTTGAAAATTGAAACTATGTATATTAAATGTACAAATTTATGATGATTTCATCCGCTAATTAAATCGGTCCAAGGAATTTGCCGACGTTGTGAAAGTGGAACGTGAGCAAAAAGAAATTACTGGGATATATCGATTAAGAAGCATTTTCGGAGTTTAATTGGTCAAGACTCTCAAGACGGTTGGAAAATGAACTCGGAGATGTATATAGATTTATTAATTTGTCCATTACCTTTGAGAGAGACCGTATGTTTTGACTTTTACATTGGATTGAATACAACTCGGATGTATAGAAATAAACTGTCTGGAAATTTAACTTGTAGCGTAGAAATCGTGACCAGAGAGAAAATTTAACCAAACTTTATCATTGGCTGCTACATTCAAGGGAAAATGAGTTTGTCTCGCGTTAGCAGGAAATGGAATATGTTTTCAAAAATCCTAATAGATATGCACTTTCCATAGTATCTGTACTTAAGTTATCATTTTTGGCCAACATTGTTAAATTATAAGTGTTAGGTACGATATCATGACTTGTGTTACTGGAGGGAGATCCGTCAACAATTGTTGTACAGACTTACAGAAATAACACGTTAATAAAGAAATCAATCAATCATATGCCACATGCAGCCAGACTCCATGTGAATCACCTCAAACAATATATTTGTACATAACGAAAAACGTTTCCCTCTATACTTTTCGGGACAACAGGAAATCTCTCACTCAAAACCACCCACTGATTCAGTTTCATGTCCCTCATTTATTTGTGAGGGTTCTCATTGGAATTCAAATTTAAATTCTTCTGGTTGAGAGAGAAAATGGGGGGAATCTCACGAGACGAGCATACCTGATGCAGTCTCCTGGTATTCATATTAATCATTAACAAAGTGTGATAACAACTTGTATGATTTTAACAGTGACGGACGTCCCACAACCCACAAACTTGTCCATTGGAGCAGATGTGAACCAAAGTGATATCATGGTTAACGTAAGTTAATTATTTTACTGGATTAATACTTGTATTCAGTTATTCCTTGTGTTCGTGATTTCTCTCTTGTTTTCAACTTGATCCTTAAATTCTGTCAAATAATCCATCATGAAGAAATATACCTACACGACGGAAATTCAGAGTGGGAAATCATTATTGAATTCACAAAATGAATGTAATTAAATGATGTCAAACATCTGGACCTGAAAGTACCGATTTTGCCCGTCTGTCCTCATCCTCACGAAGGCTTCTATAGAACTTGTGTACAGACTTCCCCGATCGGCAAAAACTTGGTTTGACGGTAATCATAAAGAGTAGGTAATTTAGTTTGAAGGACTAATCATCAGTTGGAAAGGGCAGAAGAAAGAGTCAAACTGTGGACTTAAACTAGCACCACAGCTGGGCTCCTGATTGAAACGATCAAAATATGATGATGTTTTTGGAAGAAAATCGATTTCCATGTACACATAAAGTTTACTCAAGTTTCCGATCGGCTGTTGAAAGTTGAAGCGAAATGCTGAATCAATATGTATGGGGGAAATATGGATAATCATGGAGATTAAATGTCGGACACGTTATGCTAAACACAAACTGATTAAATGTGAACATCATGATTATGATGTGGTCTCCAGTATCAGTGTATCGTATGCAGTCTGTCTCCATACTATATGTACAATAAATTAGGAAACACGACTTGCTACAATTATAAACAGGGTTTGAGTTGATGAATATCCAGTTCATATTGGAAAATCCATACAGATTACAGATTAAATACAGGTTAAATACAGGTTAAATACAGATTAAATACAGTCTACCAAAGAATATTTAAAGGATATGTATAAAATCCTAGTATATTCTTTGTAGGTCACCACCATCTCTGTCCGTCCGTCCGTCGTTTCATCGATAGGACGACCGTACATATCTTACTTACGATATATGTATGTAGTATTTATGTGAGTGGTGCGTATTCAATTAAATCCCATAATGACTCGAGCAGATTATCTCACCAATTTCCTGTCTCGTCTTTTCTCCACATTAAATAGGAGCAATTAAAGAGTCGCTTGTACATTAATACCACACTGAATAATAATTAATTCCCAAGTCTCATCTCTTCTCCCCATAATTATTCAAATCTCTCCTCAAATTCATTATAAACCGATACCAGAAACACAATTACGCATCGCCACACACACATATCCATACCAGACTTCTTTACAAACAGACAAAAGAGAGCCAAGGAAAACTATATAAAAAGTCTATATTTCAATATTATTATTCATAATATACCTATTATCAACCCTTAGCATTTGTTTATGGCATAATTAGGAACCATGGAAAATGATTTGATTCATAAACTTTCGTAAATCTGTTTGTGACTAATTTGGCATCCACAAATACTACCAAGAAATATAAATGTAATACGAAAACTCAATCAAATGACTTCATTTTCCATTGGATAATTCTTATATGTATAGAAAAGAGATGCACAAGTTGAAAGGGAAAGGGAATCCTAATTAAGTGTTTCAGTTTTGTTCTCTTGAATATATACGATATATCTAAGTTTATATATGGATATGTTTCAAATTTGACTATAAAATATGTTTGTTCCTGTGCATGTGCAACAGGTACTGTCGAAGAATAAAGTACATCATCACCCCGTTTTAGAGCCTCTCTCCACATTCACACTGATAATTCTGGGTTTGTGTCTCCTCTCCGTAATTCTCACCGCCGTCATTTGCTTTCTCAAAAGGAAATCCCTGAAGCGTCTCGTCCAAAAAAGTCAGCAGTCAAAAGTAAGTCATTGATTCGTTTGTCCTTTGCTTTTTCCTTTGAATAATTACAACACAAACTTCATGTGTTTGTGTCTCATCTTCTGTTGTGGCACAACAAAACAGAGAATGGAAATCGGTCGTGTTGCGTTGTGTTGTGTTGACTCTCATTCATACATATTTCCATTATTTTCCTGCAGTCGTAGTCTAGAAAATTTTGCTAATTACAAAGTGTCGCCACCACTTGTACATGCACACATTCGGATTCTCAACAGGAAGCCCAACACTCAACATTAACCACCTCTTTGCCCCTTTATCTGGAATATTTCATATTCCAGATTGTTAAATCGAATGTTTTTTTTTATCTGAATTACTTCGCCCCTCTATTTTGGCATACAAAACTTTAAAGCCTGTTCAAATTTTCTCGTATTGAAGCCACACTAATTTAGAAGCATGATGAAATGTGAATGGATACTTGCAGAAGCTATTTGGTATTTTAATAAATGTCTTTAAGGATTTACATAATATAATTAATATGATGACCAA
This sequence comes from Gisinianus flammeolus, assembly GCA_034699125.1. Lineage (NCBI taxonomy): Eukaryota > Metazoa > Arthropoda > Collembola > Symphypleona > Katiannidae > Gisinianus > Gisinianus flammeolus. Next base: position 7,935 of record JAIUND010002874.1, on the reverse strand, counting down.
GCGTCAAATTATGTCATATGTATATTTGCAAGGGGAAACTAAGAGATATTTATTATGCAAAAAAAAAACACGGGACATGTGCTTAAATTTCCATGCAATTTTGAAATGATCTTGAAAGTCAAGTTATAGAACCTGACTATGTTCTGTTCTACTCTCAAGATCAAATATCCATCATCAACACGATAGATCTTGATTGTATTCCTCTGAATTGAGTACACAAATACACAAATTTGTGTATATTTTCTCTGGGGGTTCTCTGTACATAAAAGAGACGTCTGAAACCCTGTTGGAATTCCACATGTGGGGAAAGGGAAAAAATGAATACAGTTTTTTCTCTGCATATCCTTATACATATGAAAGGATTGCCTTGTAATTATACGATCAGAGTTTGTACAAGAATAAGCACAGAATGAGAGAGAGGGAGAGAAAGAGAGAAAGAGAGAAAGAGAGAGAGTGATACGTACTCGTCGTAATCGTGTACAACAATATTTAATATTTAAGCCATTCTGAGTGTTCGCTTCACACCTCGATTAGCTTCATTGCACATTTAACGCTAAAGATATACACACAAGTTGAGAAATGTTTGGCCAAAAAAGTGTGTGATATATATGTAGACAGTAGAAGTAGATATACAGAAGATGTTTGAGATATATATATTTGAAAAGGATTTTGAATACAAGTACATGCTCGGCTGTAAACACATCTCACAGTAATAAATCAACTCTATTTCCGGCGACTGTCATCCCCATACAAGTCAAAGCCAATGCACCTGGAAAGTTTCTTCTTTCCCCACACTTTTCCCCGCCTGTAGATATATACGTATTTTTACATTCACCCGTACTTATGTATCTATCGTACTTTCATTTCACACGCAAACACATCCAACTCCGTTTCCGTACTATACAAAAGTCTACACCCTATTTACAACACTCTCTTCAAGGTGCAATACACCACAAGAAAATGTTTTTGGTTTGGATTTTGGATTCATAAGAGAAATCCCAGACGGATGCTCTCCGCTCCGCGTCGTAAACACATGCATTTCACGAGCAGTCGTAATTTGTAGTGCCTTCGTCATGCTCCTTTATACATACTTTATACTTTATACATACTTAGTTAAACTCCTTTCCTTACACAGCTTTACAATTGCAAATTGCAAATGCAAATGCTTTGGTCTTTACAGTGGATTATTTATTTTTATAGACTCCACCACACACAATTTTTCACCTTCTTCCCTGATGGGTTAAGTCTCTCTCTCCACATTCATTTTCCATGGACGACCAATTTCACTCTGTTCAAATTTACAAAATATAACCCGTCGTCTGTCTATATGCTTCCTTAAAGAAGAGTCACACACACAAACACACAAGCCAGGCCAATCCCACGATCCCTATATACTTATTCAAATCATTGTAAACAAAATCTCTTTACGAGTGACACTTTCAAACCAAAAGTCGTGTACAGGAAGTTCAGCTTCTTTATTATATAGATAATATAAATTCGACTGCTGCATAATATGGCATTTACAAAAAAAAAAAAAAAAGTGTAATGTGGAAAGAAAATCAGCATATGAAAAAATCCCTGTGGAATTGACAATGAAATGATAAAAGCTGTATACTCTAATTTTTTATGTACTTTGAATTTTGTAATTGAATATGTAGTTTGAATCGGATATGAAAACTGGACGACTTCTTCCAGATCGTTTTATTGCTAATCCAACGTACGAGTCCGCCACAATGGATTTATCTGTACGAATATTTTCACCAGATGAAATTAAAATGATTTCACAAATAGGACAAGGATGCTTTGGAAAAGTTTTCAAAGGTAAGGTCCGTTTTTTTTCTCGTCTCGAAAAATGTTTTCATTTCTATAATTATAATTACAAGTATATTAGAGCCATAACCATTTATGTAAGTTAATTATTTTCTCGTCAAAAAGTGAAAATGTTGTGTGTGGCTAAGAGAATCGGCATAGAATTCAAAGAAAACAATCAAAATAGGGGTATGGAAAATTGAATATGAAAAATAAAAAATATGAGCTTTAAAGTACTTATAGTCAACAAGCGTAAATGGATAAAAACTTGGAGGCGCAATAAAGAAAAAATGAATTCAAATAAATTGACGTACAAAGGAAAGATGAAAAGAAAACTTTTCCTCTTTTCTTTTCTTCTTTGCCACACGTATCGATGTCTCTGTGTGTTGTCGTGTAAATATACGAATCGGGCCTTTGTCTATACAATTTGGATGTGAAACAACGGACAACTTATGAAGGCTCAATTGCTTTGGTGAGTGTAATTCAGTTGAGTTGAGTTCCTTTGAAATAATTGCACTAACAAAGTAACTCAACTTTCGACTCGATAGATCCGTTATAATGGACGACAATCTATTTTCCATTTCCCCCATTAAACCAACAAGAACAAGAAGAAGGAGAATGAAGGGAAAGTTGTGGGTTTATTTCATCATCCTCCAGAGTCCATTCTCTCCTTCTTTTTCAAATCAAGACTATAAACATTACGAAAGCCAATACTCTCAACTTTTAATTTCTATATGAACTAAAACATCAGCTCTCATATTCAAACACTCGCTCACGATCCCTTTCAATTCCAATTCCAATTCCAATTCATATCAATTCAAGTCAAAAACACACAATTTCTTGAACAATGTAGTTGACGATTGTCAGTTGTTGTATAATCAAATAGATTTTTATGTACGTAAATTCCATGAACTTACACAATAAACCCAACTTTGTTTTCTTTATTTCTTTCTATATTGACCGTAAATTAAGAACCCGTCCGAAAATTGCATAATTAACATTATATAATTTTAGATAGAGATTTTAAAGTTTGCATAAACCCAAGTTCAATTCCTCTCATTTTTCAATATTTTTGCTGGTGGCAGGACGACAAAATGTAAAATTGCTCATTAGGGACTTGACAACTGACAATTGCCTTTCATTTTATGGATATTTTGGATTTTTAATGAATATTTCCCATTGTTGATGTTCCTTCCCCAGACATTGCTCACATTTCCCTTGCATTAATATTATTTTGAGTATACACATTGGAAAGCTTTTGATGAAAACTAGAAGATGTGATCAGCTCCTGTCGTCTGAGCACTCCAACTCATTAATATTTACATTTTGTACAAATATTACTCTGTCTGTGTCTGTCCCGAGAGGCAATTAGGGACTTTCACTCGGTACCTATACTCAACTCCCCGCAGTCGTCGTCTATCGTCATCGTCTAGCATGTCTATCAAGTCTATATGGTCAATCATTAGTCCAGATAAACCAGAGGAGTACAAAAAACAAAGCGAGGATATTATATTCAGTATATTGATTCAACAAGTTTTATTACCCAGAATAGTTCGCAAACCAATCACACACAGAAATAACATAAAATAAATACTCTCCCATTTTCCATTTGCAATTGACCATTTACGTTGTCACTCCCGAATGGTTTTCTCTACTAAAATTAGCCATGTATTGTCATTGTAAAAAATGTAGCAAGTCCATCAAAAGCCTGTTTGTACAGAGAGCATATATATATACATATCTATATTAATATTATTGCATACGATAGATCTACGTCTGCATTCACAATCAGTACAGTATCTTACATACATTCGCCCAAGATGTTCTCTATGAGAACGCTGGAAGTTCCTGGAAAGAAGTGTCTCTCTCTCTCTAAGTCACTTATTTAAACTCCGTGTGCGTCGACCCCATTTAAGACTAGAATAAACCGGTGGTATATGAGCAGGAGAAGGAGGAGGAGGAGGAGAAGGAGGGAGGAGGCAACAACTATTGAGCAGAGGAAATGAAGAATAAGTAATATGAGTGGAGTTCCTGTAAGCTCCTAGCTTACTTTAGCTTAAGTAGTATGTAGAGTAAATGGACCAAATTTTGGATATTACTGGGTTCAAATCAAATTGAAATTGTATAAGGGAAAAAAGAGGATGAAGTTAGAAGTAGACTCAAGTTTAACGACGGGTTTATGTACCAACTATAGATATGTATTCGTATATATACTCCAAGAATAATTCTCAAGGAAATGGAGTAGGTCAGAGTTGGAGAAAGGCGAAACTGACTCCAGATGGGGAAAGAAGTAGGAGGAAAGGCAATGTAATAACGTATTTGAATTGTAAACTATACCCAGGACTTGGGACTTGGATAAAGAGGACAAAAGTCGTTTTCATTTAATGGAGAGCAAGCGAGAGTGTGAGAGCTTTCAGACTTGACGATGGAAAATTTGAAAATTAAAAATAATCTTTGCCTGTCTTTCCGTTTCCGTATTTTACTCCAATGTCAATTATTCTGATGTGGAGGGAAATGTGTCGGCAACTGGTATCGTGTGCTAATGCTTCTGGAAATGTCGTTTATAAATAGGTGAACTAAATGGAGAGGAGATTGCAGTGAAAGTTGTCAAATCAGAACATTCGAGTGAAGCGATGAAGGAAGTTGAATGCAGTCTCGGAATGCCACCCCATCAGAATATCCTCCAAATGATTGGGATTGCAAAGAATCTGGGTAAGAACATGGAATTACTTTTCTCCCCACCCTCTCATTTCCCTCCATTCCATGCACATACAATATTTACTTCCAGGAATCTTTATCCTTGTACAAGTACAACTCAAATATATCGTACTTACAATATTTATTCCAAATTTGACATTTGAAATTTCAATTTCGGATTGTGAGCTTTCACAATGGATTGTGAAGGATCAAACTAAAATTCCTTCTTTTGTCACATATTGACAATAGAGATTTTTTAAAAAAGGAAAAAAAAAAAAAATACTACCATAAATCCGCTGGAGTTATCCCTGAAATATTATTCTACACATTTTGAGTTTTTCTCCTACAAAAACTGGGTGTACAACACATAAAACGTTTCTCAATAACCAAATAGGTACGTATGTAGTCCAAAACCTATATAAACATGAAAGAGTTGACGGTAAATAATAATAAAAAAAGAAATCCAATACTGGAAAGAGTTTGAAAAGAACATTCCTCCAACAATAAAAAAAAACTCAAGAATAAAATGCATGACCTCTGAAAAAAACATAATACGTTGGAGAGAATCGGAGAAAACTCTGTTTATTGAAGGATTGAATAGATGTTTTTGTGTTCACTCTCGTCGTATTATGAAGTAAAAGTTGGAGGGATTATAAACAAAGCCAAAGAGAGTAAGAGTAGAGAGAAAGTGAGAGAGAGAAAGTGAGAGAGAGCTTATTTCGTTGTAAGCATTGAGTCGCAGAGGAGGAACAAAGTCACGTGTGTGTAGAAGTTTTCAATTTATTGAAGAATTTTCAAAAAAAAAAAAAAAAGATTTCGGATGACTCTTGAACCGTTGATGTGTTTAAACTGTATCGTCAAGTTTTCTTTGATCTTTGAATAACTTAAGTCGTCCACGTTGGTTTTCCAGTTTCAGTTTGATGAACCCAGTACGAACATGAGAGAAAGAAATAGGCACATGTTGAGCATACCTATCTGTATGTATATGTACGTACATATGTAAGGTGGATTTATATTATGTACAGTTCTGTGTGTTTACTCATTGTATTATTATTATTACATCATGATGGTGGTCTTTTGTATTTTTTTGGGTCAGATATGGAAGCACCCTGGCTTTTGTTCGAGTTTATGGAATATGGAGACCTCGCGAGCGTTTTGAGGAGCAATGCAAATCAAAGTATGCAAGATTCTGTGGAAGGACGAGCTCAATTTCCTCTACGCCATGTAAGATATTTCATTTTCATTTTCATTTAATAATCATCAGAGACATTTCAATCTCTTCCTTTCAACAACTTTTACTCTTTTTACCTTTTTATTATACATACGTACGATATATTATATACATGCGTCATGCGGATATGTATGAGCCCATTTCCTTCCTTCACGTTCTCATCGTCATGGACTTTGAACAGCATTACAAAAGACATGAGCTGAGACCATTGCTCTAGGAAAAAAAATGAGCATAAGCTATCAAATGTACATGCTTAATGATGCTTACATACATGTATATTCGTATATTTACAGTATGAATGCATTATTCGTGGGCAGAATTAAGGAACACATTGTCACAAAAATATAATCTTAGAAAACTGGATAGACCATGCATATCTTGTATCTCTACAGAAACTACAGATATATGTATAAAAGTGGAAGCATATAAATTATGTACAATGTACTGATGGCAGCAATGACTTTCTCATTCCATTATTCTCCAAATTCTAAGACATATTCATGGGGAAAGTCTATCAGAATGTAAATTTATCAAATTTTCTTTTCCTATTTCCTTCTTCACATGTTGCCAGGAGTTGGGAATTTGAGACGGCCATGGCAATGACAATGACAATGGCAAGGGTACACTCGAAAGTACAGCACAAACTGAGCTCAATAAACTAAAAAGCTTTGTGATTTTTATCCCCGGACTATACTAATAATAGAATTATCTATACATCTACACACTTGATATTCACCTTTCAAGTTGACTGACTTTATTGCGTATTATTTTGATCGCTCAATATTTTTTTCATTATGGTAAAAGTCATAAATAGCGATGAACAGATGCCATGTGGGAAGTGAGAACAAGTGAAAGCTACTGCTAATGTCATGTTGATTTCATACATATGATTGTGAGTATGAAATTTAATTTTTCACAAGAAATGGGCGAGTAAGTACTCCAACTCCAGTCGCTTTGGTGGATACTGGATTGGATTCTGCTGCATCAGCATGGATATTTCAATCCGGGATGGATTGAAATTATAAGAGTGATGATGTTTTCCATCTCTCTCTATCCGAGCAACTGTTCAATTTTCTTCGATCAAAAAGTTTTCGAGCCGAACAACCATTACCATAAATGTGCATACGATACGATACATTTCTTACATACTCACACTCTCTGTGTTATAATCTATTTTATACATTATGATTCTTCGTTTGGAGTTGGGAGTTTGTGTAAGTGATTGTATATGTGGAAAGAACTTGCTCACGTCAGTGACAGTGTGGGTGTCATTTCATTTTATGATTGCCGTTCACACCACAAAAACCACAAATTTCGACACACTTGAGTACAAACTCTGCCACACCAAAACAAAAATCATTATTATCTGTAACCCGTATTAGTCACAGGCTCCTGCACTGACGTCGACAACTATTGATTTAGGGGGAAAGAAGAATTTCTCCACATCGTCATGTTGTTTCTTGTTTGTACACACACACACACACACACACAATTTCTTTATGTTTTTGTTTAGACTCGTCCTATTCTTATTGTTAGCATTTCGTGGATTTTCATGACGGCATAATATCCAGTTTGTATACCAATTTCTATATATAAAAAGCATGTCTCCCTATGTGAAGGTGAAGACTCTACTATATATAGAATTACATTCATCCAATCTCATCTTCTTCCGTCCTCTTGTATTTGTACACAAGAAAAACATTTCTCGGTCGGTAGGTAGTCGAAATTTATATTTGAATGTTTGACATCATTATTTGTAATCCAACCAATTTAATAAAAATAGGATGAGGCCGGAAAATCATATCATTATATCAAGTTGACATTTCCGTCTCTCCGTGTAGGATTCTTTTCATGATTTGTTTTAGTTGTACATACATGTATTTCGTAAAGCAGGATGTGTAGGAATACTTACGTAACTCTTTTAATAAAAGACTTTACTAGGGATGGGGAACACCGCACTGTGGACACGTTTAATCGTTTTGATAGATCATATTTCAGATTCCATTGACATTGAGATCAATGCAACTGGCAACTCCAAACAAAGGGAACTCACTTACAAGAAAAATCTGGAAATATCTGTAGTACATGCATATAGGCATAGCCACGATCGTGGTAATCCCCCCCCCACAAATATCACGATCGTGATAAAATGGGGAAGCAAGTTTGATTACATGTAAATTTGCATATGGAACACATTT
>JAIUND010002873.1:0-19181 GCA_034699125.1 Gisinianus flammeolus | reverse complement strand
ATCCTATACAACCCCTGGGGTTCTATAGCAAGTGGGGTTCTATAAGAGGGAGGGGTTCTATAACAGCTTATACGGTAATTGTAAATCCACAACCCATAAAATGTATTACTTTTTAAGCAAGAAAAAAGGCGTTCCTATACATTCCGTAGGATTCAGGATAAAAAATTCCCCTCCCCCCCACACTTTTCCATATATTAATAAATTGTGATGCCAATTCATATATATATATATATATGTATTTTACATATTCCTGTAGGTGGGTACATATTTGGCATTTGGTATTTCGTACCAATAAAAATATGTAAATGGGGAATTCCGCGAGCATTCAGAGTAAATTGAGAATATTTATGCACACACATTTCTCACTTATCATGCATGTAAAGGGGGGATCAGAGAGAGAGAGAGAGAGAAAAAATACGATTTTTAAAGCTCAAGATTGTAGAGCGAACAAAAATGCAAAGTTGCTGATGTTCATACCGCTGATAAGGAAACTGTTGGGTAGATTTTTTAAAAAGAATAAGCAGGCTACTGAAAACTCATAGTTTTACGTTCTCCTCCATGCTCCAAACAAGAAAGGATAAGTATAAGAGAGGGACAGAGAGCGAGGAAAAGTAAGGCAATAAGATGACAGCTTATACTCGAACACACATCTACAGACATGCAAGGAAGAAGCAATAAAAGAATGACAAAAGCAAGATTCTTGTGTTGGCTGGTGGCCAAATATCCAACATAACATCCAGCAGAGAGTGAGACAGCCATTCCATGCCAGCCCATATTTTTCACGAGGTAAGTGGAGAAAAAACTAATTTCCGGATGAAAACCCACCAGAGATACCGAAACCAAAAGACTGGAGGAAAATAATACATACGTAAGCCGAATAACAACAAGAAGAGAAATAACGGAATCAGGATCACAGAAAATGACAACAAAGTTTGAGTCCTAATTAAATATAATATGTATAAAAAGTAACGACATATTATAATACAATCTGGATCAGGAATTATCCTCAAACATCAAAAACATCTAACTTTAAACCACAAAATAACCTGAACTTACTACATAAGTACTATATACATTATCGTTAAAACTGTAATCAAATGGGCTTCATGTGCACACTTCACCTCAATCTACGGTCAATCCCGTTGATTTTTTTATTACTTTTATTTCATTCCTATAACTTCAAAGAAAGCTAATAGTTTAGTATACAAAAATGACAAACTACACGTGCCACATGCGGTTAAAGATTTTCGAATCAAAGAGATAAAGCATTAACTACCTGTCAATTTCACATTTGACATGTTTGTCGTCAAGTTTAGATTTTGAGGGTATACAAGATAAATAAAACAAACAAACGAAAGAAAAAAATCATTCAATACAAATCTGTGTATATGTACCACATTTAAGACGGATATAAATACTGGATTTTGGCATCATGTGTTCACATGTTTGTGTTTTTTGTCATCCTTTTAATTTTTTTACTTTGATTTCAATTTCACTCACTTATCCAGGCCATAAAAAGCACTTTGACTTTCAAATATATCGGTTCAAATAAATAAATAAGAGAAGGAAAAGAAGAAGTGGGGAAAGTCCACTTTCTGCTCATTGTTTGTGTTTACATATCAAGTTCAAACTCAAACACGGTATGATGATGATGAGAAGAAGGAGGAGGAGAGAGAAGGGAATGACTTTGTCAATTTGAACTTTCACACAAGCAAAAGGGATTGATGATTGTTTGTAAAATGTCACATGGAAATGCCATTAACACCCACATTTTATGTTTCCCTATAGAGTATATACATAGACAGATATATATAAACGAAAGAAACAAAAACTAACTCTGACTCATGATTTGATGACAGTAATAATAATTATTTTCAAATAATCTCCATGAGTGCCTCCCTGTCTACATATACGACGACTGTTGACATTGACAATAAACACTCTGAACTCGGAACGGAGACAAACGAAGAGAGCGAGAGAGAGAGAATCATGACACTGACACTTTTGACTTTGATGGTTCGTGACAGGATTCATAAATACATACATGAGCCATCGTCAGTTTTTTCTTCTTTGAATACTGTTCCATCGCTCAACTCCTCAACTCCTCTCAAAATTTAAGCACGCAACTTTGACAAATCACAAAACCCCCACAACATCACCACTAGGATGCAGAATGCAGATGTCTTTGACATTTATTTTTAATTTCTGCACACACACACACACACACACACACACACACACACACACACACACATTCTTACTTTTTGTCCTTATTATTCAGAATTCAGTATACTTTCTTGTAGAAATATCCCTCCACTCATCATAACTCACTATTTTTTAAATCCATGTACTAATAATAATTCACGGGTCTTTAAACTGTAAACACAATTATTCATAACTTTTAAAACTGTTAACACTTTTTTTTTTTTCTCTTGGGCCAAACTTCAATTTAAATTTTGTGTATCAAACTTCTACCAGGCATGAATTTTATATTTCTTCATTGTACAATATCCTCAAGTTTGTACTCCTTGATCTTTTAAATTATGAATTATAACTTAAAACGGAGCTTTGCTCTTCGCTGTAAATCATTAACTACTACAACAACATGGTTTAAAATAAAAAAAACGGAGAAACGAAATATTTAACAAAGTATGCGAAAACTGTTGTAGAGAAACAAGATTAAGGTTCTTTTCCCATAAAAAAAAGAAATAGTCCGAGATCCCGAGGTAATAGCTTTGACTTAAATTTAATCCAGCGTTAAGACAGTTGTATTTACAAGGTATTCGGAAATGTAATAATAACACCAAAAAAAAGAGGGGAAAACGCTTAAAAGGAAATGTGAAAAGGGGAAAAACGAGAAGGCACAACACACAGTACTTTGTCTGTATATGCTCGTATCACTGTGGTTGAGTTGGTTCGTCTTCGGGTGACGGGAGTTGAGAACTCGTCGAGAGAACCGACAACTAGGGTAGTTTCTAATGGGCTCATGTATTTAATAAATGATCATGTGGATGATGAAGATGCTCAACTTCAACTCTCACATTCTTCATGTACACTCACACTGTCCCTATTTACGTTTTTTTTCTCCCCAATGTACACGTAGACGTATACCAATGTGTGCTCATGTACAGTACATAATAAAATGTGTCCACATATATATCTGTACTAGAAAAAAGCCCGCCGTCCACACGGCGGATTTTGTCGGTGTGTCTGCCTATGCGTTGCATTCTTTCACCCCTTCAAATTGCTTAAAGTAGCATCAAACGTCTTCACATGGCACAAAGTGTTGTCGCAGTACCGGAATCTCATGTGAAGTCTCAAGTTGCCCCCAAAATGTCTAAAAACGTCTTATATGGTCGTACCACAACCGACCAATACAGTCTCACTTTGCCCATGGAGGTGTCCTTATAGGGGGTCATATGGGGGGGAGAGGTCAAAAAGTGTTTTTCAGCCAAAATGTTACAAATTGTCTGAAACGCGTTTTTGACCATATTTTGCACATTTGACCCCCCTGACCCCCTACCCCGCCCCCACGGCCCCCATTTCCTATTTAGAGTAGCTGACCACGGACCTATAAGATGCAAAAGAATTCATGTTTCTATCTCTTACCGTTCTCTTAAAATAGCGTTACACACAGACAGACACACAGACAGACAGCTCCATTATATATAAGGGGGGTTAGATATATGATGAAAGTACAAAACCCGCACAACAACACCGGCAACTCAACCAATAACCCGAGAAAGGGCACAAGAAAACGCACACACAATATATACAGTATACACACGTTGGCACATGTGAAATGTGCATAAAAAACATACACACACACTTACACACATGCACCTTAATACCCTAGGAAAACGTGCATAGATAATACTTTCCAAGTAAGATAACAGTATGTATAGTCCACAGTTGCCCATTATAAGGATCATATATGATGCACAAATTCCCTTTAAAACTTTTGCTCATTATGCTTCCCCACTTATGGCTGCTCAGTCCCGCATTATTATGGAGAAGAAACCGTAAGACAGATGGGTGACAAGACTCAAGACGCCGGGTACTAAAAATACCGTAGGTTTGAATCATACACACACTGAACACTGAACACTGTCTACCAAATAGACACATATTTTACACATGCCTCCAAAACTACACGAGTTACATGCCGTACAAGACGAAATGGAATAGAAAGCCGACAAAACTGAACCATCAACTCCACATTAATATCTCTTTCCATTTTCTCTGTTCTATACTACGATACTACACGTTCCCTGAGAAAACTACTAATATCCGAATGCCCAACTTTTTCTACAACTACATCATACCTATTTATATTTATATATACGCATTGGATATGTAATATGATTTTTAGTATGTAATAATATTATTATATAGTTTTTTTCCTTTTCTCATGTCATACAGAACCTTTTCAATCTCTTCAGAGGGCAAAAAAAAAACCGACACTGTGTTCCACGAGGTTTTTAAGTGTTTTATCACCGCTCTATCTCCACTCTCTCTCTCTCTCTCTACACACTCGACAGTCATCCTGTTATTATTCTCCTTCTTAAGCTTTCCCATCATCATTTTATAGACGATATAGTGAGTGGTGGTTACAACATTATACACGATTATGATATAACCAGAGTTCACCTATAATAAAGTGAAACGTGAATGTAATTCGAAAATGTAAAGCTCTCTCAACTTTCACCGTGACGCTCGCACACGTACATTTTAGAACCGGAGTAAAATAAAATAAAATGAGTGACAGCCAGTCAGCTTGAATTTTATGCGGTATAAAATTTTCGAAAATTAGATAAGTAATTCCCAATACAGCAAGTATACATAGAAAAAAAAACATATTTGTGTATATTTACATACATTCATGTTGTACTAAAATATACTTTGAAAATGACTAGTAAAACCATGTCAAAACTGCGGTAATTATATAATAGGTACGTACGCACATATTATTGATACTTGGATGCGCCTTGTAATTACTGTTAGTAATTTAATATGAAACTGAGAACTATATCCCTCAGAAACACGTGTCCAAATTATCCCACTTGACAATCAACTCTTTTATGAACTATGCAACTATGCACATACATAAATAGAGTGACGTACATGAAAAACGATCTTCTTTCCATCATGTACAGGTTTAAGTATCATTTCTAATTATGACTTGAGAGGGACAGACAGATAAAAAAACAATCGCAGTTTGTCCATACAAGGATCGACAGGATATTGCACATAATATTTTTTTTTTAGAATATTCAATATATAAATAAAAAAATATTGCTATTTTACGCAGATGACGTCATGTGAAATGTATACTTTGGTATGCTAAAAGCATTTTTTAGCGATTTCGAGTTGGAGTTCAAGATATAAAAGAAAAAAGTGTACGAGAAAAATAGAGACTGCGAATAAAATTGGACAGATGAAATTGTAGAAGATGCATTAAATTTCCATCAGAACGAATTTGACTGACAGTAATAGATAAGAAAAGATTAAAGGGGAATCCGAGTTCAGAGTCGTTCTATACGTGTGGAGGAAACATATTCTAAATTCTAATGATATGACATGATATTCTAATATTTGTTATGTCTTGGAAAAGAAGACATTTTACACCGTACTTAAGTACATACATTTTAATGTTACATGGAACGTAGAAATATTACAACTACAACCAATGTCAAAATTACACGAAAACTGAAACTGAAACCGAATTGGAAACCCGGAAGGAAAAAAAATCCCATGAAACCAAATTAAGGGGGGTTGTTTTCGAGTTTCATCATTTTCCTCTCAAGTCTTATACATTTCATGTCCTATTACTACGACTACAAAGATGATTTGTAAGGAACAAAGAATGAAATGTTGATCGACACGGACAAGTTGCCGGCGAGAGAGAGAGAGAGAGAAAAGCTCTTTGAATACACAGTATAGATAGTTTAGATAGACGCATATTATAAATATACAGTACTAGTAGCATTTTTTTTTGAGTTTGTTAGTAATAATGCAAGTCGATGTTAAAAGAATATAAAGTGACAGTTCATCGATTGAAGCGAACGTATCCTCAATTGGATAAATAAAATCTACCTGTATTGTTTTGGGGTCGATTAATTGAGGGAGATTCGGATCTGTCACTAGGGCTCGGAGGTGTTGGCGGTCTGTCAGAATAATTACGATGATACTCAGTATAGCCGGTGGATCCGTGACTATGAGAATGACCTGGATATGTTGGATAGTCCGGATAGTGATCATATTCACTGACAAAATGTCCACCACCATCAGGATAACCTCCTATATATCTCCGGCCTACGTACAAAAATCATACCATGCAACAACAAAGCCATGCTAAATTATCAAAATCATAATAAAAAAAAAATAATATAAAAAAACATATCAAGTACATACATAATACCCACACATATGCAAACAACAATCCAAAACACATCACACAGGGAAAAAAATCTTATCATGTCTAAATATTCTTTTGAGATAAATAAATAAGTGTTATGAGGAATATAAAACATCAATTCTTGTATATAAATAAATTAAATTATGCATTAAAATACAAACAAAAAGAAAGTTTCTGCAAGTGTTTTTGTAACTATTTCATTCACTAATTCTGTAAGACGAAGGAAATTGTAATAATTATATTTTGTAATTACCTGCGGCTTCAGGTGGTAAAGTACCTCGTCCATATGAACCGTAGGGATCTTGAACGAGGGCGGCTGGGTCATAGGCGGAATGGTCGGGGGCATTTGAAGGTGGGTAATGCGGTCTTGGATTTGTGCCATAATTTCCGACACTGGGTTGTTGAACGTAGTCGGTACCCTGAACATTCACTTGATTAGGACGAGGAACTGTCGAGTAATCCATTTGTCCATCAGGACCCATCTGATGAATTTCCCGAACGATTTCCGTTATTTTGGTTTCCTATCAAACACACACAACCAAATACTCATGTAAAATAAAGTACAAAAAAAAAATTGGGTTGGGCTCACAAATTGATGCATGTTTTGGGTCATGCTTCATCAATGCATATATATATTTATGCATGAAAACAGAAATTTAAAGCAAAATAATTTGAATTCAAAGTTTCAACAATAACAATTATTTAAGTATATAGGCAATAAATAATGACTGATAATCAAGTAATTACCTGTTGCGTGGTCGTTTGTTGTTTGAGCGTTCTTGATACAATAGTATGATTTGAATTAGAATTGGACGGGGATGAAGAGGAGTCTTGTTCACAATTTAAATTATTGGTTCCAACACGGAAATGATGGTTGTTTGTATTATTTGAGTCGGTTTGACCGTCGGAATGACCATTCGTTTGAGTGTTTGGAGTATCAAAAGCAGCATCACCTTTTGTCCTATAGGAGTTTGATATATTCATATATATTTTTTAGTATTTATTTATTTACTTGTGTATACATTTATTTATTTATCATGTCTACATTTTCCGATATACTCTGTATAGATATTTGCTTTGAATACATTACTTCTACATGTACACAATATTTAACATTCACGTTATCACAAAAGTCTGTTGACAATTGATTATATTGGCGACGACACTATTGACAATGACGAGGTATACATATATATTACATATTATATTAAATATATAGCTGTGTCACAGGAGCTTCGCCGCACCAGTAACCAAAGTGTATGTAGTATACATACATCTAATAATAATTGTACTTCGTTCATAACTAGGGTATAATAGCTACTACTTTTAATAATTACAACTTTATTTAACTTCTTTCAAGTATGTAGATGTAGTACCTGCTTTATAGGTATCTGGAAAAGTCATTGGGATATTATTAAAATTAAAAATATTGAATATATATTTTTTTAATTACCTAGAGCATCTAAAGTAGCGTAATCATTGTTGTTTTTTTTCGTAGTAGAAGTATATTATAAAAAATGGAATTTTGTTTTAAATCACCACGAAAAAAAATTCACTTTCACAATTCACAAGACTTTAGCTGTCAATTTTCGTATGAAATAATATAACAAACTGTTTTGAATTGTAGCTTTTGTAATTTTCAGCTGCATCACAA
Source organism: Gisinianus flammeolus (assembly GCA_034699125.1). Classification (NCBI taxonomy): domain Eukaryota; kingdom Metazoa; phylum Arthropoda; class Collembola; order Symphypleona; family Katiannidae; genus Gisinianus; species Gisinianus flammeolus. The sequence goes on along the minus strand of JAIUND010002873.1, from coordinate 11,109 downwards.
TTACGAAATCAAATAGAAGTCTCACACCACAACTATATATAAATCACCACAATCACGGAATTCACGAATCACAAGTCACACAAGACACAAGGCCAATTTAAGAAACTACAGAACGAAAAAAAAAACAAACGAAAAAAATCAAATCTCAAATTATATAATATTTTAAATTATTTTATGTAGACAAACTAAAAAACTATAGCTGTTTAAAATAGTAGTTGTCTTGTTTTTTTTTTTGATGAGCAGATATACAAGACCGATCAGAGTATTCATATAAATACAATATTATAATAATAAAAATAAATCGAGCCTTGTCATTGTCAAAATGGTCAATTCACAGAATAAGTGTTTTGACGATGATGAATCTTTACAAAACATGACCATTTCAATTTTCAACAGTCAACTTTTTTAGACATTTTTTTTGTTTCTGTAAATGTAGATGGTTATTTTTATTTATTTTTTGTGATGAGTCGTCACCTGTGATGAGTATACTCTGTTCTTGTGATGATTCTCTCTTGTCGCTGCTCTGTTACTTGTCGGCTCACCAAACTATAACATAGTTGACACACACAAAAAAAATAAATCAACTCCAACAAATTAAAACTTAATTGTCCATTGTGAAATGTCTATTGAACACTTTAGGTTCTTGTTGTTACAATTTGAAAAGATTATAATACACGAGTCACTTTCTTTTTTTGCCAAATACATACAGATTGTCATTGTAATTAAAACAAGTAAATATTACAAATTACAATCTTTTCAAAATGTGTCAAATACAACAAAAAAAAAAAAAAAAAAAAAATATATAAATGTGACACGAACCTCATATTTCAACAGTCCAACTTGACAAATGACGAAGCATCAAGAAGAAGATCCAAGACTGTCCGGCCGTCCACTCACTCACACCGACTTGTCAATTCCTTCAAATTTTATGTCAAAATACTTTTTTTCCAACCCAAAAAACAGAATGGAAATGTGATTACTTTTTTTTTTTGGGGGGAAAGACCAAGTCCTTTTCCAATGAACCACAATTTTGACAGAGACAAGATATTTTTTTTTTTTAGGACGACGCCATTTGATTTCACTTGATTTTGTGTTTTGTGAAGGGGCGGCGGTTGAAATCTTGTCACCGTCCATAAGAAAACGAGTCTCTTTCCCTCACTTCTCCCCGTTTCGCGATGAGCTCATAGTTTCTACATTTTTTTCATATCCCCCTGAACTTGGACAATTCATGAATCTGACTTCAAACTCGGTCAAATTTTAATATTAGTTTTTAAAAAAATGCTTGCATAGTCCCAAGTGACACCCAATCCTTCCTTGTATTTAATTTAATTAATTATAAGTCATCAAGCTGGAATGTGAGTCGTTTCTTCAGGGAAGTCACATCCAGCCCTTGAATGCCATCTAGAAAATGCTTTGAATTTCCTTTGAAATCCAATCCAAAGGGACCGTCCACTCACGGTTCACTTCCTCAAAGGTTTCAATAGGCAATCTCAAATGTAAATATATAGATATATATGTATTCAATGTATTGAAATTGAAATTGAAAGGGGAGAGGCCTTAAATTGTACGAGCAAGTAAAACATGTTTACGTTTTTGGGTTTCTTTTATAATAATAATAAAATAATTCCAATCCAACAATCCAATTCGGCACTTGAGCTTTGATAATGCTAATAATGCTAAAAACAAAAAGGACACACAGTATATTCATGAGACTGTGTGGACTCTCGCAATCGCAATGGCAAATGTCTAAAGAAAAGTGTCTCATAATTTCCTACCCATTTCCTGTTGGGACAACTAGAGAAAACGAGAAGGAATATATGGGACAGTAGCGAGTGATGTATTAAATATATATTCTGATTTCATTTAACTTGTGGTTGTGGCTCAACTATATATATCTTTGAATCATTAAAAAACTCGGTAAGTCGGGATTCCTTCATTTTCGGATTCATTCTTGTCTTCTGTATACGAATATGCATACAAAAAATATTTTGGTTCTTCATCCTATTAATGATGACTACATTTATTAATTAGTCATCAACATTAAATTACTCACATATCCCTTAATTCCTCGTGCAGTAAGCTAAAAATGAGGGACATTAAAAAATGCTTTACAACGAAGTACATACATAAATATAGGTACACTTTACATCATTGACTACATACATGTATGTACTCGTATGAATTCTTTTGTGGGGTGAAGTGAAGTATAGTAGACTTGAGAGACTTGGCGTATAGAGGCCACGGGTTGGAGAAACCGTTTCATGTCTTCTCTCTCTGCCTCTCATATTTTATATATATAGTATATACATAGATAATCTCTTGATATATGTATGTACATCTATTCCACTACATACATATATAAGTATCCTGATTTATACTATACATACCTACAACGATGCTCCTGGATAATTGTACTGGAATCCCCATATGCCCATATGTAAATTCTCTCACAAACCACTTCGTCATGCACCTGTAATTAATTCAATAAATCCTCCTTACACTCCGTGTGTGTACTTGAATTGTACATTGCACAGTACAGTACACATCCAAACTTTTGTTTAAGATATAGTTTTAATCGTATTTTACATATGATATAGCATAGGAATCATAGGATATAGAATTATAGATCTTATACAATTACTATATATGTATAGGAAATGTTTAAAGTTTAATTATGATAGCATTGATAGCTATTCAAAAACATAAACAGAGGAGACTACCTATATATATATATATGTATATTCTCTATATTACAAATTAAAATTGGACGATATATGTTTTGAGGACACGTCTCAGAGTTTTATTTTGAATCAGTAAACTATATATCGTCTGTTAAGTTCACAAACGAACTATAATTATTTTCCTTAATTTCGTTGACCTGCTCCAAAGGGCAAATGGCTCAAAATGGAGCTTTGGGTGCTGAGACATTATTGTCTGCCATGACATTTTCTGTCACCCTGAATTTTTTCACAATTTTACCCGCAAAGACGGACGCAGTAGTAGCATTTCCGCAAATTAAGGAAAGTCGTTATAGTTCCTTTGTGAACTTAACAGACGATATATATATATATTGTTAGTAAGTACTTATACATAAGAGAATCTCCACATCTATTCTATTCTATTTTCACATGATGCATCACTTTCTTCTGCCGATGCCAGGAGAGTCTGTACAAGAACATGTGAGGGACGATCAGAATGACCAAGTTGACAATCCAAAAGATCAAACTGCTCGAATCCGCTCGGAATTCTAATGGAGTTGACGGTACAATAGCGGCGACCATGTAGCAAAATTGACCCTATATATGCAATTATACAATTCCAATATATATTATACATTTTCAATATACCTATATATATATACATGCCATTTATTTAATGTGAGGAGGTGCATTTAAATATATTTAAATTCTGAAGTCTGAATTTTGTGTAAATGGATTTAAATTGTTTTTGTTATTTCGTATGTATATGTATACAGGGAGGAGGATGCCAGCATGAAGAAGAGTCCCCTCCCACAAAAATTGTGGTTTCTCCTCCCGGAAGAGGTAGAACAGACTGAGGGCTTGAATGGGGAGACAATAGAAGAAATACATAAGGATTTGGAAGGTTGCATAAGGGGCCGGGTCACGGAGCAATAGTGCTCTCTCTTCCTTCACCAGAAACTGAATCACGTCCGCAGAACTTCCAAGCACCGCCTATATATATATATAATAAATAATAATAATAAATGTACATTCAAATTAGACATATACCTATATATGGAAAATTGTAAATTGTAAATCTGGAGGCCAAATATATTCATATATGCATATGGAAAAGTGTGTCTCACTCCGCTCTTCAAAACGGTGATGTAAATGGACGCGATGAATCCCAAAGCCAGGCAAATATCAAAAGCTTGTTTTGCGGGCTCTTCGTTTTCGATCCGGGTTCTCCATTCACATCTCGGTGTTCCCATAAAAGCTCTAAATTGAATTGAACCCACAATTAAATATGTAAAGAGGCGATTTCAATTTTCTATAATGCATACATGTAACTATACTATAGGATTTTTTTGTTTTTTACAAGTTTTATCCACAATGACAATGACAAATAACAATATACACAGTAACCAAATATTGACCTAAAGAGAAGGAAACAGGGGAAAATGAGATAAGGGAAGTTCAAGTAGGCACAAGCGACAAATTCCAAGTCCCCCACGAGATAACCCAAGAAAATCAAGCCCATATTTGTAACGATCCCAGCTCCCCAGTAAATCCCGACTGAGCGCCAACTTCTCCTGTGAAAATATGTATATCGTCTGTTAAGTTCACAAACGAACTATAACGATTTTCCTTGATTTGCCGAAATGCGACTACTGCGTCCGTCTTTTTGGGTAAAATTCTGAAAAAATTCAGGGTGACAGAAAAGGTCATGGCAGACAACAATGTCGAAGGACCCAAAGCCCCATCTCCAGCCATTTGACCTTTGGCGCAGGTCAACGAAATTAAGGAAAATTATTATAGTTAGTTTGTGAACTTAACAGACGATATGCATTGTGTGGATTGAATTACACAGATGTGCATGAAGGCAAACTGAAAAACACACTGGTTTTTTTTTTAAATTACTATAATTGAATTTATATTGAGTTTTTGAATTGATGCTCGGTTGCTTGCCCATTGCTCAGCAGGAAAATGATGAGAAGATACATGAAAATGAATCCAATCCCATCAAATAAACACATTGAGAATCCATACGGATAGAGTAGAAATCTCTCCCCGAATTCCCGGTAAAAACCCATGAAACCGCCGATGAGTCCCAAATACTCGAGGGAAATCATGAAAGTGATGTGACAGGTAAATTGAAACATTGTACAACCTATATATACAGAAGGAAAAAAAACGATAAGAATTCCACTTTGAATTGTTATGTTTTTGTTTTACATATACATATATGTACGATGCAAACAAAAAATGATTTGGTGCACATATATATACCGTAATAAATCCAATCGTGGATTTTGCTGAGTCTCACAGTTGCATAAACAACGCCCGCGAGCATCAAAGTCCCGATCATGAACATCCAAAACGGAAGATACTAATAGAAAAAAACAGGAAGTGACCAAGTGAGGAATTGAACGTGTGTGCAATGTGTGCATGTGGTTTCAGTTTAATTTAAATTGAGTAAAAAAAGTTTTGAATTACCGACGGATCCAGCCACGAGAAAATATGATTGAAAATAAAGCAGATGGGCCATGCAGACAGTCCAATGGCATAGGAAAGTCCCACATGGTAAAAATCCAACGGTCCGTCGTCATCTTCACCTTTATTTTTATCTTTACCCATCCATTTTTCAACGATTCCTACTAAATTCCCGATCGTCTTTTTAACCCAACTACAAGTACAACTCTCTCCTTCCCTAATTCCCGTTTCTTTTACTTGAGTTTCTTCCTCCTCAACAACTTTGGGTTCGTTCGCCATATTTCTATATGTGTGCATGTGGACAAAACTTTCGAGCTCCTGGATATTAAAAGCCACACAACTAATAATAATTGTACCTCCTAAAATAAGAAATATGAGTATGTATACATATAGGTGATATACATAGGTAATGCTTGTGTTTCTGTTTATTCATTCATTTTCATCTGGAATCCAGACAGACTCTGCATGGAAAAATCGGAAAATACGCTTTAACACATTAAAGCTAATGAGGAATCTCATTAACTCAATATATGCAATTCAGACTCGAGCGGGGACTAATTGTAATTTAATTATCTGTGCCCTTTTTGTTTTTGTTATTTAGTGTTTGCCCTTCATTCAATTTACATATATGTAAGATCTGTCACATCATGTCTGCAGTTCTGCACATGCAATTCAATTATGTATATACTGCAATATGACACCGCATTTAAAATGCACAATCCCGTAAACTGTGCGGCCACAAGATTCCTCACACGACACGAATTTCCGTATTGTGAAATCCCTCAGGCTTTTTATGTCTACAGGCGTTTGTCTTTGGCTTATTTGGCTTTGGTACTCGACACATGATGAAATCAAAATGACTGAAAAACGAAGAAAAAAAATCTATAACTATTGTTGTTCACATGCTCAATTAAGACTGTGTGAATGAAAAAAAGATGGGGAATGTGGGATGCTAATTCCAAGCACAAGCACAATTAAATTAATTAACTATTATTAATTCATTCGGTACTCAAACTGTGCTCACAATCCGTTCAAAACATGCTCAAAAAAATAAACAAGTTCACACGCTACTAAACATATAAAAATGTAAACCACATGCAGCCGTTAAACCATTCCCATTTATAAATTCTCAGTAAGTCGCCACACGAATAATGAATAATTAGAACTTGAATGAAATATTTTCTCACAGAAAATGTAACAAAAGTCTGGTTCTTTCCCTGCATGTACTTTTTACTTAATTATACATAATATTATGCACGTGCAATTGAATGATGAATCCATTGTCATCTCCTTGTTGTTTTTCAAAAAGCGCCTTCCCTTCACACTCCACAAAAGTTTGAACATTCCTTGAACTTTTTTTTAATCCACAATTAATTTGCATTTATGAATCCGCATTCAACTAACCTCGCTCCATCACTAATTGTATATACAATATAAGTAAATTGAAAAAAAAAAACTTGAAACCAGTTGTGATAATGTGATATTATAATCTGCATCAAGGAAATGAACTGGAGCAATTTCCTGCTGGGAAATCCCAACGCAGACTTCTCACACGCGTCTGCGTTTGCAGTACTTTGCAGGCGCATTCAAGCAGTTAAATCACACACAGCAAAAGCAAAAATGGTGAATTTGTACAATTCTCCATGTGCAATTCTCCAATTGATGTCAATAATGAAAAAGTATATGAAATCCCCCCGTATTAAATATCCATACATTTTCTTGGACTGTGTGGGGATTAAATATTTCCTATATATATATAAAGCTCTCCGGCACTCGCATAAAACCTTCTTTTCTCTCTCTGCATCATCAAAATCCAAATCCAAATCCAAATATATAAGGAGCAATTGAGGAAATTTTTATTAGTGGTCAAAACTGTAGACTTTTTGCAAATTTTGCTTTTGCAACTTGGGCTGAAAGGAATCTCCTCAAATAAATCTCGTCACGATCACGATCACGATCACAGTTTCAAAATGAGATTAAGTGCGTGTGTTTTGGGTGCTTTCCTCATCCTCATCGTTGTCGTCACCTTGACGAAAGCAGCAGCAGAAGCAGCAGGAGAGGAAGGAAAAGAAAAGAGAGCCGCTTCAACAGTTCCAGCAGCCGTTTCCTCATCCTCATCACCAGTACCAGCACTAGCACCAGCACCAGCACCATCAGCCCCAGTGAAGAGTTCCAGTCCAATTCCAATTCCAATTCCAATTGCAATTGCGATTGAAAATCCTCCTCCGGGTCTTCGCACTGGCCGAAGTCATATGGTGGATGGGCCATCATCCGAACTGCATCAGCCCAACAACTACGGTCAATGTAAAGAGATCCGGAAGGACATTGTGATTACGAAGGAAGTCCCCGTGTACGTTCGGTCTCAGTGTGTCATCCAACCAGAATGTCCTCATTGTCACGTCTGTCAACAATGTCCACCGGTGGAGACGTGTGAAAGTCTACGATGGAAATGTCCGAGTGTTCCGTCCCCGCCGCCTCCTCATTATTCACGTCCCCATTCCACGTATCTCCCCCCACCAACCCCATGTCCAGAATGTCACTGTTCAAAACCCGGATATGACTACCCTCAACCTCATCCTCAACCTCAACCTCATCCTCAACCTCAACCTCAACCTCAACCTCATCCTGAACCTCATCCTCAACCAGTCGTCGTCCCATACAATCCCAATCCCATCTTTGGCATTGACTACTCGGGAAATCACAAGAAACGAGATACTCAAGAATCTGCTGCTGCTCCTGCAGTTGGCAGTCAGACGGGCGACATCCGGGTTTTGAAGGCTGAACCTATTCGGATTGTGAACTCAATCGGGTCGTCGTCCATCATCAATTCCTACAATTTCCGGCCTTGAAAAATGACTGTAGTTTATAGAAATTCGTATTACATTTTGTTTTTGATTTTTTTGATACTACGGATAAAAAAGTTTTTGGATTTTGTCAACGTCAACGAATTCCTTGACATTTTCTATCCTTTGAACATATATTTTATACTATTATTTTGGTATCAAGTATAAATTATAAGAACTACACAAACTGTTTACAAAAACTTGAGGAAACTTAAAAATTTGACACTGCTTTTTCCTTGCAGAAAATGTTGTTGTGAAATATTCTTTTTGTATATATTTTCTTTGTTATTTGTGCAGGCACATCTATTATTGTTGGGAAATCTCCCGACAATCATCAAAAGTTTTTCCATGAAACATTTTTTTGTTTTATTGTTTTACTCATTTTGTATTATTAAATGATTTAATGTAAATCAAATTAAAAGTTGATGGATTGGATTTGTAATGTACGAGATTTTGAATATATTAAAATGAAAAATGAGACGAAAAATGACCATCATATCTACATATTAATTGTTCCGCACACATGAATTTTGATTTTATTCGAAATTATAGGAATAAAAACAGGGAAATATCAAAACTTATATATAAATATTAAATATTTAATTGAGAAAATGGACATTTTGTTTGCTTACACACTTGTATATTTTGTATTTTGTATATGTACAAAAGAAACTTTTGAAAGAAAAAAGTCAAAACGCTAGTATTTTAAACAAAACATCTTTAAAAGCATTATATCAACAAAATGGCCGTGTTATTTTAAAATATTGGGTCATACCTATAATTAAGAAATTAAATTGAGTAAATGTAAATATTTAAGTAGTTATTCAACTTGAAATGGAAATTCAACTGAAAATCAAGTAGATAATTTTCATAAATTTTCATAAAATTTAGGGCCTAAAATTTTAGGCCCTCATCAACTGTGTTTAGGATTTGTGTCAGGGTGTGGTGGTTTATAGTTTTAGTTAGTCCGTCAGTCCACATGATTAAACTTGAAGATGGACAATAAAGTTGGATTTTTTCTCAATGATTTCTTCTCGGAACTTGAAACTGGTTACGACAAGGAACACGGAGACGGCCAAACTGAATGAATCCCAAGCAAAAGTCCCGGCAGAGAAACACCAAAAATTGGAGACGAAGTAATATGCTTCACGGAGGATCCAAAGAAATTGGACGACGATCCAGAATGTGGTCAAACAAACATTTTCCTGAAAATATACGATACATAATACATACAAAATTCCCTCATCTCATCTCGTCATCCCACACACCCACACACATATAAAACAAACTGTCAGATGAATTGCGATTTGGAGTTGGAATTGGAATTTTGGAATTATATATACCGTGTTGAGTCCATGAAGAGCCAGTGCCGTCAAAAAGAGGATGGCTGCCAAGAAGATCATCAACAATCCGAGCATGACTCCGCCCACTATGGAAATCCCCATTGATTTTTTTTACTTGCACTCACATTTTGACATTGAAATTGAAAATAATTGTACACAATATTGTTTTTAGTAATTAAAATCAAATTCAAATTCAATCTGTTTACATTGAAGAGCCATGGACTCGTCGACGCCTTTGTTCTCAATCGTGGCTTTATCCACCACTTCCTGTGGCATGGCCAACAATACTACCAGCAAAAAAGTACACATCAAAAACGAAAGTCCCGGAAAAATCTTCAAGGGACAAAGAAACATTCCAAACAAAAACAAAAGTTACATTATCATATGATGTGCTTTTTGTTTATAGAATTTCGTAAAATTCGGATGTAATTACTAATTATGTATGCATATAAAATGTAAATATAAATATGGATATTTCATATATATTTCAGGACCATGTGGACGATGATGCCGACTTTGGTCCAAGTCCTCGCTCCCACTCCACAACAAATTGGAGTGGTCATCTTGACTCCGGACGTGTGAAGTGGCCCACCCACACCCACATCAAATCCACCATCCAAATCCACCAACGGTTGAAATTTCTCTCCTTCCATTATATTTCTTTTTCTATATATAATCTATATAAATCCCCAAAATTAAATGATTTTCTGCATGATGATAATTTAAATTTTAAACAGGATAAAGTTAAAAAATTATAAATATTGTCCTTTAGATTTATACATCATAGGACAATACAATTTACGAATTAATTTTGCAATATAATTATGTATGTATAAGTAATTATCCAAATTTTATGTATATAAAAACTCGGGAGCTTTGAAAATTGGAAATGTACAGGATTTCAGCAGCAGCAGCAGCAGCATCATACTTATCAATGTTAAAATTAAATGTCATTATTTAATTATCTATATGGAAACAAAATAGACGAGACGAACGCTAACGAACGAACGAACGAACGTTTTCTTTTATATCTTTTTCTACAGTGAAAAAAATGTGTTGTGCAACTCGAACGATTTTCAATCCGACTCCAACGTTTCTTTTTGTTTTTCATTCGTTATTCGTTATCAAATGGATATTTCACTTGTCACTTTGAACGTTCAAAATGTGAGCTCAATTTTCATTCCATGTTCATGAAGCTCCTCGCTAATAACCTCATAAGCAAATTTTACTTTATTATTCGAAGCAGCTATATACATCTATACTGGAAAAAAACTAAAGCTCATAAATGAAATGAAATGAATTGTATGTACAATGCAGAGAAATGAACCGATTGACTGTCTCGAATGGCATGAATGATGAATGATGAATGAAAATGACTGACGACGATGCGACGACGCGACAGTTGTGAGATTGACACAAATGTTTACTTTTGAATTTGAATCAATCATATATACGTATAAGGAAAAAAAAGGTGGATTAAAAAATTAAATTTCAGTTGTCAAGTTGTGTGTTTGTGTTTGTCTTTGTCTTTGTGTGTGTGTGCGTGTGCATTCAATAATACGATATAATCTAAATCATGTCGATTGGTGGGAAAGGAGGAAATCGACTTTTACAGTGATTTAGGCCCATTTTGAAAGCTGAATTGTACAAAAACACATGCGATTGTGGATGGTTGTGATACAAATTCTGAAAGCTGGTGCTTTTGACCCTGAAATGGCTAGGGTTCATCTTGAGGGCAAGCCCCGTTCC
>JAIUND010002872.1:0-19185 GCA_034699125.1 Gisinianus flammeolus | reverse complement strand
CAAAGCATGCCGAATTCAGAATCATAGTCAGAGTCATAAGCATAATCGGGAAGTGTAAATCCAAAATCATATTCATATTCATAGTCCTAAGCATAAGCAGAATCGCGATTTTCCCCGATTCTGACTAAACGCAAGTCCGATTCTGATTCCGATTATGATTGTGATTTCCCCAAATCCTATTCAAGTCATCATCCGACTGCGACTACAAACTCTAAATCTCATGGTAATCATAAGCGTATGGAGGATCATTGTCATATTCTTCGAACTCTAAAGTGGCTATAATAGACTCTTTCCGTGTTTTGGTATTGTTTAGGAGACAAAGTTTTAATGGCAATAAAAGGAGAAACGAAGAAAGGAATTATTGTAGGTGTGAAGAAAGGACCGCAGGCGTCCTTTTTCCCCAGAACTGATACAAATAATGTCGTTTTGATTGATGATGGCGGAGCCCCTCTTGGAACTAGAATTCATGTACCAATACCAATGCTACTTCGCAAACTCCTCAAGGAGAAGCAAGTTAGGGAAGCAAATAGAGTAGACTATTCAAAATTACTAGCACTTGGAACCAGGTTTGTTTAAAATTGAAAGTAAATGAGTGAATGCAGGGTTAAAATCCTTAAAATCCCTGTTACGTATATATGATACGAGTATGAGAGAATTATCTTCAAAGATAATACACTTTTGTTGTGTGACAACGACTTATGATAGCAGTTATATGGAATCCCTATTCTATTCTCAAGTCAGTTTTACTAATCGTAATTAATGTTATTTACCTTGATAATAAAAAATAGTTTGGTTTTGCATTTCATGAAATTCCACTCACATTTATGAAATGATTTATTTTCAAATGATTCCGGAAGCACCTTTACATACTTACGTATAGTTTTGGTACATATTATCATTTATACTTTTACAATCATTTTGCAAGTTTAAGCATAAATATATATATATATGAATATCTTCTCATTTCAAGTTACGAATCATAACCATAATTTCAAATGCAAGAAACAAGTATTTTTTGCTTCCGCCTTCCTGGCACACGGCTAATAATAAGCAAGCATATAGACATATACAATCTCGCTGCCATTGATCCACCAGTAGAAATTTCGTAAGATAAATATTTAAAAATCTGTCTACTCTTCTTTTAATTAAGACTAGAGTAAAGGAACTTTAACAAACGTACACACGATTGAATTAAAGCTCAATTTGTAGTACTTGAGTAATCTTGTGAAAAAACATTAATAGAACAATAATAAACAATGTACGTAATTAATCACTGGTAAATGAAACATTTTGATTTTTAAGCATTCGGTATGGATTTCTGAATTTCGTCTAGACTTTCTGTCCATCCAAGGACTTCTGCAAGTTTTTTACAACCATCATCACAGTCTCCAAGTAATGCAACATCCCGATTACGTGTGTCGTCAAAATTCAATCCTTTTTTTCCAATGAGCGAACTCAAGTCAATATCCTCTCGTCCAGAAAACTTCTCTAGTAAAGCAGCAATCAATGATGGATTATTCATGCCCACCTTTTCCCGATTGATCAGAAGTCTTGGACAATTCTCGGGTACTCTGAAACGTATCATGTATCCGGGTCAAAATAAGTTAGTTGTCCTTGGTGGTACTACCATGTACTATATACTCTAATTAGTCTAATTATAATTGTAACTTGCCGATCAACGAGCGAAGCAAATGGCTGAACGACTAGTGAGGTTCCCATAATGATGAGGAGGTCACAATCGTTAAAATCTTGTTCAGCAAAAAGGAAGAATTTGGTAGGCAATGCTTCACCAAAAAATACAACATCCGGTTTGACAATGGCATTACATTTTGTGCAACGAGGAAGTACATCTGTCAGAATTTTCTCTAAAACGAAAGCAACAATACTGTCATTTTGATTCAAACCATAATAATAATAGGTATAAATTTTAAAATTTATACGCACAGTCAACTTAAAAAATTAAGGAATCAACTATAAATAATACCTTTCATCCATTCAAATGTGTACTCTTCTTGACACTTCATACAATGGGACGTAAAGAAAGTTCCATGAGCTTCCACTATTTTCTCATCTGGCAAACCAACTTTTCGCTCTAAACCATCAATATTCTGTTTAAATGCATAAAAATAAAAAATCATGGGCTGTATAGAGAAACTGAAATAATCTAACGATACATTATAAATAATAAATATGTATACATACACAAATTGTAGTATATAGAAAACGAAAGAATAAAGAGAAAGTTTTTCGTTCATTGTGAGAAATCAGTAAAATTCATATACATAGGTACTTTAGCGGTGTTGTTATATAGTAAACACTTCGACTCTAAACAGAATCCATATTCTATATGTCTGTACCTGTGTGTACAATCGAACAAGAAGTCCTTTTTCATGAAGTAAACGAATAAAATGATGTGACAATGTCGGTTCAAAGGATTCTGGAAATAGTTCTTTGGCCAAGCTAAAAAACGGTTTTGGTTTATTAGTAAAATAGCCAATTTCGAAAATGAGCTGTGGATCCGCTAGGTGATATTTTTTCATCACATTCTCATAAATTCCACTTCCAGGGCTGCGGAAATCTGGAATCCCAGCAGCTGTGTGCAAAAAGTAATAACAAAAGCGAGTGTCAATGAAAAATCCTTGCACATATACATATATATACGTGAGCCATACATGATATATCATGTATGGCTTTGAGTAGCAACGTTTGATGGTATATTGCAACGAATCAAAATAATCAATATTTACATGTAGAAATCCCAGCACCAGCCATAACAATTACACGTTTGCAACCCGTTGATTGAATATAACGCTTCACCCCTTCTAACGACGCCTCTTCTAAAATCTTCAAAATAATAAACAAGTATATAACAAACAAATTATAATTGTCTCTCCGTTTTCCGAATTCCTATGCAACCCTATAGTCACTTATACTATAATATACATTCACATTGATTATAAGCATTACCGTCATTTTCGTTGACGATGAGCTTTCTGAAGCTGAACTGCCAATGTGTAATTTGCTTAGCAAATTATTTAATAGGCCTCCAATACCAGCAGCACCACTACTGTCTTTTTCTGAAGCATCAGATGTTGACTTTGATGCACCATCTTCTTCTCCTACAATAATTTTATTAAAAATGAATGATAGTGTTATTATAATACTTTATTATATCCGTAAATTTATCAAGCAAAAAAAAACACTCGGGAAGACACACTCATACTGACTCATACATATATATAACTATCTACGAATACACGCACAATTCATTCTGTAAATCCGCAGTATATTCATTCTATTATTGTTTTTGTTGTTTATTTACATTAAACTTGACGAAGAAACAATTCACAATCTAAGGCTCTAAAATTACCTATATATAAATAAATCGTAAATACATTAAATATTGTATTCGCCACAGTCTGTGGCCCACAGCACTATTGTTTTCTGCCGACTTTCAAGTACATATATTCATACATGCATATATATACATATATACGTAATGACACTTCGTAAATGTTTATTGAACGGCATAATGATATTACCTACATAAATATCAATATAACATAGTGTATGTATTCACATAACTAAAAAAAGTTTAATTACTGAGTATTTAAACAAAATCTCTATATATACGAATGTACCAGTATGGTGCAAATATATTTTTCATATATATGCACTCTTTGACGTGTAGAGTATAAGTACATACCTTTCTTCTCTTCACTCATGTTCTTCCTTCTGCTAAACCGCCGTGAAGAGGTGTCATCCACACAAATTTCCTTTTTTCACTGTCAACTAAATAACGATCTTGGCACACTGATATAATTTTCTTTCAGGATAATCCACAGGCGTATGTATCAAGCAAAATCTGTTTTCTTTTGAAAATGTCTTCGTCTTCGGACTTGGAATGAAAATCGACTTTTGTATTGGAAGTCCCACAATTTAACAATTTCAATGGTAACATGAGTCGAGATGAAATTTTCAACTATATAGTATAATATACTTATACACATGCAGAGATATTCGTAAATTTCTATCTATGTATAAGGTCGATGAACGTTTACAGCAAAAAAAAACAGACATCTTACACATATATACTTATATAACTGAATCATTTTTTACACTATTGTAGTAGAATACACATGTTGGTCTAGGAAACTTGATGTCGTATTATTACTATATATTGTTGATTCTCATCTATGTTGTTGGGATGAGTAAGAGTACATTATCAAAGGAGTCTTCAAAAAGGGGACGATGACTATTTTGACATTCAAATGACAAATGGGAATAAGATCTCAATTTTGAAAATGTCTCATCCAATTCTAATGGTTCATCCCATTTTGGATCAAACTCAGCACTCAAATCCCTGTCAAGTACATGTTTAGCTGTCACGTAGAGTACCTGTTGCCAGTGATGAAGTATTCCAGCCTCCTCTATTATAAATTACAATTTAAAAGACAATAATAATTACAAGGTCATAGAATGTATAATAAGGTCGGTAACTATCACATGCCATGGGTCTGGCATCAAATACATGAGTATCAGTCATTTTTTTGTGAACAAAAAAACACGTATATTACACGCAGTTGTGGAGGAAAAAATTATTATTATTACTATTGAATTCAATACATAATAACTTACTTGAAACCTTGATCATAACCGCGGTGACTATTCTTCTAAATTTTGTTGATCCATTAAAAACAAAAGCTTCAGCTAGAGCATTGACAAGAGATTCTTGATCCGCCATGGATAAAACTTTATAGCCTCTCCGAACCATTATGTCGACAATTTTTTTCCATCCACCAGTAGAATTTGCTCTGGGTTCGGGTACTTCCAGCTCATACCAAACTCGTGGTGACTCGATCAAAGTGTACTCAACAAGTGCCTGCACTAATTTTGGTTTTGACGTCGAACGAATTCCCTTTCTCTTGATATTCAGTTGCAAAAATTTGGTCTCCACGTCTTGTAATTTCATCTCGTTTTCCCCTTTTCAGTAAACCAAGCTGGTTCTGATTTTGAATGAGTCTCACTTTCCCTATCTGAAAATTTAGAAAAAAGGGTGAAATACAGAATATTAATTAGAAAAATCGCTTCACCTTTAGAGTATAATCATGAGTGCATCCTTGGATACAATAAAAAACAACGGATTGGACTTTAAAAAAATTTAAACGACCATGTTTCAACCATATATATTATAATTCCTCATTGCGGTATAAAAATATCCATTATTTATTTCTTATTAGAGTATACATAACATAACATGTTATATACACTCAAGATTTATTTACGCAGTAAATACTATAGAAAGGGTGATGATACGTGATAAGTTATAATTGAAACCTTGGCAAATATACCTCGAATTATTTTTTCTTAAACGTGTCAGGAATTTTTCAATTGCAAAACTTGCGTATTTCTTGTTTTTATTAAAATCGAAAAATAAGATTATTGGGATTCCGTACTTCTGAACTCGAAAATGGTGAGACAAAATCGTCTCAATTCTGTTGTCTTTCTGTAAATCAGGGCAAATAGGAATATAGAGCATATAGGTATAATATATGTCTACTTTAAAGACTCCGTCACGAATTTTGTTCAAAGTCCCATTAATAATTATCAAAAAAATAAACAATTATTAGCAGAGAATAATATTTCACGTCTGTTCTGTACAGTGTTCAACGGAAAATAAAATAAAAATCAGTGAATCGCTTCGAAGCTTCGCTTTTTACCTCGAGTTGTCAATAGTTCTTCTCATTGTTTATTACCTGATCATTCGCCAAACCGCGTGATTGAAAATATTTTTCTTCTCCAATACGAAATTGTTTTCCCAGTTCAACATTTTCTAGGAAATTTTTATTGAATAACTGAATGAAATTATTTTTATTGAGCAGTAGACTTCCCCTAAGGCGTTCTCTATCTCATGTGAGCCAATCATTGAGTGTGATATTATAGGCAAATGACTCGTTTCTGCTCAGAAGTATTTCTTTGAAAAAGAGAAAACTGAAAATTGCAAATCAGTATGTACACAAATTTAAGCGAAGGCACACCTCCCATTTGAACAGTCAGTCTGCAACTCGTTTGTTCACGAACAGGCTATGCTAGACAAGTAAGTATGTGTAGTAGTGAATATTTAGCTACGTCAGGGTTATCTTTTTAACCAGAATATCAAACAAAAAATCTATTAAAAAGGTTTTAATTTATTCACTTTTTTCAACTTCAAAAAGGTTCATGATAAAAATATTTTACCCATTTAAGTACTTAAACGTATCATAATTAATCCACTGTTTTATCAGCCAGATATTTGACCAGGGCAATATGTTGTAAATTCTTTTGTACACGTTGAAAATGTCTCTGTGTGTATGGTAATAGAACGTAGGTTTCCAATCCAGTCAATTGAGATGGTGGAGTACAAGTCAATAGAATATTCAAAATAATCTGTGCTTCTGTTGAAGTTCTTGAATTGGTATTCCAGCGTTTGATGTACGTCAGCATCTGGGTTTTGTGCTCGGCTGGCAAAGATGCTACAACAAGTTCCAAGTCCGCAATTCTAGGTACATCTATTCCAATAATATACAGGCAAAAAAACAATGCAATTAATGCAATACTGTGCCAGGAATTTCTTAAATATTTTGTTTTATAAAGCAACAATATAAAAATAGTTTTCACTTGCGTGCATGCATACCTCTTATAATTTTTAACAATGTAAAAGGCCGATCCAATTCAATAGCCAATCGAATAGCATGCTGCCAATCTCCTTTTCTCAGCAAATTTGTAAGGCGTTGGTCCTCTTCTACAATTTTATTTTTCTTGTCAACACTTGCTTTGTGTTTTTCTTCTGTTACATCAATCCATACAGTAAGAATGGAATCAGCAGAGCCCGTCACAACGAGTGAACCATCAGGAACTGCATCCAGTGCCCAGATTTTGTCATCGGAATTTTCAAATGTTGAAACACACGTAGAGTTCCGCAAATCCCAAGATTTCAAAGTGCCATCACTACTGGTGGATAATACTTGGAGTCCTGTACATTGCATGGATTTCAAAATTCCTTTAATATTGATTTTATCATGCAATGAATATTTAACAAAATGAGTAAATAAGTACATTTAAGGGATAGTATAATAATTAAATAAAAATAATATACGTACCAGAATTGATAAATGTAGCTTGCAAAACTGAGCTTGTGTGACCTTGCAATGTCTATAAAACATACGATTTCATTCATTAAAACAGGCTTTCCAGCATTGTGTACGTAAATATGAACCAAGATGTATGAAGAAAGTAAATAAATAATTTAAAACAATGAAATTGTATTTTACCTTGATACAAGTAAACGAAGGAATATTCCAAATCTTGAGCGTTGTGTCCGCAGATGCGGTTACAACAAGTTGATCCCATGAAGAAAATTTGGCATCCCAAATACTCTTCTTGTGACCTTTCAAAGTTCCAAGAAGGCTCAAAGTATCAGAGTCCCAAACCTTGGCAGTTTTATCTCTGGACGCACTTACAACCTGAAATATACACAATAACATTTCAGCTCTCAGTTCGTGTACTTTTTCATACGCGAAGAAAATAACATCAGATATTAATTTGAATATAATATTTTCTTGCTAATGCTTTCAAATGAAAATTAAATAATTTACCATGGCTCCATTAGGACTGCAATTAACAGAGTGAATTTCCTTTGAATGAGCGACAGCACTTTGAATGCAATTAGTTTGAGTCCAAGCTTTGATAAACGTGTCCTCTGCAACTGAATACACTATCAATCTTAGTGGGTCAAAACAGACTGAAGTTACCGATGCAATATGACCGGATAGGATAAATTGTGGAACATCTGAATCTTCTGTCCAAAATATAACGGTATTGTCCTTTGATCCCGATACAAGCCAATTTTTTTGAACACTGAGACTGAGCACAATATCTTTATGCCCTCTGAGAAAACCACAACTGGCATTCTCCAAATTATACACACGAATAATACTCGTATTATTTGCGACCGCAACCTTCATGTCCCTCCATAAGGCCACAGCAAAAATCTCATCCAAACTACCCACAAACTGAAATAAAAAACATGATGGGTATAGAATTATTATGAATTTGATTCTTGTGACTTGCATATACACACATTATAACAATTTGTTTTATTTTATTATTATACCTGTTTATGAATTTGAAGAACTGGATTCTTTTCATCCCCATCTACTTTCCTTCCTACTTGATATACACTGGAGGATAGCGTAGAAATCCAAAATCCATTATTGGAATCCAATTTGTGATTGAGGGAATGAAATGCTATTACAGTCTCATCACCTCCAAGACTCAACATAGACTTTTTAGACAGTTGTTGAATTTCCAAGTTAAAGTATCGAATGTCTGATGGACTAAGTGCCAAGTACAGATCTGTTGGTGAAGTTCCAATCAATGCTTCGACTGAACCAGGTAATTGAATTGTTTTTAAGCGAGTGAAAGATTTGGTTACATCCCAAAGAATGATTACATTATCTCGACCGCCACTAAAATAAAATAAATGAAAAATTATCATTACTTTGTCGTATATGTTTAAATTCAAAATGAAATTTGATGAAAAGTAGAAGCAGAGTAATATGTATACCTTATCATTAAATCATTGCCGTCCCATTCGATCCCTGTAACCTGTGAAAAATGTCCTTCACACACATGACTCACTTCATACTGCTTGGTATCTGGTATAAAGTCAATAACATAAATGTTTCTTTCTGCAACAAACAAACGTTGTTTTTTCAAGCTAGCAGGTCCCCATTTCACAAGACCCACGGATGCAACATTATCGATTCTGAGCGCTTTTGACACTTGACTCCCCCCAGTTTCCCAAATTTTGATAATTGAACCAGCAA
Organism: Gisinianus flammeolus; assembly: GCA_034699125.1. NCBI lineage: Eukaryota > Metazoa > Arthropoda > Collembola > Symphypleona > Katiannidae > Gisinianus > Gisinianus flammeolus. The sequence continues at coordinate 10,318 of JAIUND010002872.1, read as the reverse complement.
CACTTGCCCATCTTAATTCATTTAAATTTCTATCTTCTGATCCTTCTTCTATAACTTGAATAATGTCATCAGTATTTTTTGCAGAAAATGATTTGAAATTTTTATCAAATTCTAAATGGATTATGGGTAAATTATGAAAGGATTTGATTGTTCGCATTGGCTCTGATAATAAAGTTTCTCCAATAGTTTTCCTACTGTCACTACTCAAACTCCAAAGTCTCAATAGATTTGATTTATGTGAGGTGATGAGCACTTGAGATTGAGCACATGCATCAAATGAAATAATCTCATCCATTTCACATTCAAAACTTCTTATCACTTCAAAACAATCATTTCTTGTAGACTTCTTGTCATCATCATTGTCTTCTTCCTCTTCGTTTTGGACATCTACTTTTAGGGTTTTGTTGTTGGATGATTTGTCCTCTGCTGTGTTTGAATTTGTACCAGAAGCGAGCTTGGATGTTGAAATCACTTTCACACATGGTCCACATTGACAGATGAAATGACACGGTGAAAGAATCTGTGTACATACGAGTATAAAATTGTGTTAAATTATTTGACTTAAAAGATATTACCTACTTTATAAACCAAAAACATTGTGTACAAAATGTACATGGTAAACTTACCAACAACTTTCCTCCAGTGTAAAATGGTTCAATCTTTGTTTTGACTTCAAAACTACAAGGCAAACGAAATAATAAACTTTAAACTTATTCTGTACATTATAATTAAATAATTATAAACTAAAAATATGCAAATAAAATATATACATTTATTTCCCTTACCATTGTCGTAATTTTGGATTAATTTTTTCTTGCAAGGAAAATCCATTTGTCTTTTCTTGTTGCAAGGGCTTAGAGGCTTCTAAACTTCCAGGTTCAGAATTCTCAAACATATAAGTTGGTCTCAACATTTTAATTTGATTGTAAATATACTATTTCATAATAAAAAGTAAATACAATTTGTTCTAAACTTGCCGAGAAAAAAAGACAACAAATATAAATCAACAAGGCGAAAAGTCGACTTGAAGCACGTTGTGAAAAATGAATGAAGCGCAATTCAAGGATGATATTTTAAGTTGCTACATGTTTACACTCGGTCCGAGCGATATATCATTATCATTAATATATTATATCATTTGAAATGATTCATTTATCATGATTTATTTATTTGTATGAGACTTGACTCACTTGACTGTCTTAGTCCTTTCCATTTTCGTTGTACATATAGCCTTTTTTATGTATGATTTTAAATAAAAGTAAATGCTTTACCCTTTCAAGTACGAATGGTATTATAATTTATTACATATGTATTTACTTAATATCGAAATTACAAGCCAATGACACTTTCAATTATTAAATAGGTATTTAAGTAAATCATAACTTATTGTTATTAATAAGTATATGTATATTTAAAAGAATATAAATATTAAATATTCATCATCATCATTGTTTACATACATTAATTTGCTATCGAATTTCTTAAACCAAATAAATATGTAGGTATAATAACAACGCTATAATTAAAATAAATTGTAGGATTCGTTTATAAACTTACTAGTATAAGAATGCACTGTAATTCATATTCTAAATAGATTCATAGACAATTTGTTGACGTTGTTGTTTGTGAATTAAATAATTGTATTGAAGTAATCATAGTTTTCTTTTAACAAAAAAAAAAAATGCACATGTGTAGATAAGTATATATTATTATATGTATAGATGATATAGAGAACTGAAATGATCAAAGATATTCTACTACTACATGGAAGAGAACATTGGTTTGGATGATGAGATACTTTCATCTTCGGATGCTGAGAGAACTTTACTAATGTAGTCTGGATTAGTAGCCAATTTGCTGTTCATTTCTTCCAGGCGTTTGTTCAATTCAATACATTTGGTAATTTGATACTCAATCTTTTGCATCATAAATGGACTGTCGTACTTTTCTTTGTTATCAAGGAATACAACCATACCGTCCTTTTGATTTATCTTGGCGTAGATTTCACCATCCTGAATCTGAAAAAAGTCAACCAAAGCGTCATTAGCAAAGAGTTGTACCATAAATAAAATACTACATACTTCAATTATTTCCGTAAATATCTAAGGATAAAACAGACGTAAAACAGATTCAAATTTAGGTATCAAATATGTAACTGTTATTTTACAAAATATATTGAACGAACCATGGATAAAATATGAGACTCAGCTTGTTGGGCTCCACCCGGAAGTTGAACTCGAGATGCTACATCCGCCAAACTTAGAGTCAAGAAAGTCTTTGTCAGCCTTTGAATGTTTAATTTGATTTGAGCAGATTTTACTTGCTTTACTAAACCGAAATTCCCATCCCTGCGTAATCACAAAAAATGTATGTTATTAATATATTGGGTTGTACATAAGAAAACCAGCCGTATACTACTTTCTAGATTAAAAGATATTCGAGTTTTCCTTTTGGCCTCTTTGGCGCCACGGCGTTTCTTGATGATTTTTAAATTAAAAAAATCACAAGACAAAAATCGTCATATATTTTGTTTGAATTTAACTAATGTTTGTAAATTAATTAAAAATATTTAGAATTTTTTTACAAATTTCTAACTTGTTGTGTAAAATAGCCCATGTCTTTCTGCACTTTAATATGCAAAAAAGTGAAAAGTAGTACACGGCTGGTATTCTTATCCACAGCCCCATATATATATTATTTATTATTTATTATGATGCAAAATGTTCGCATGTATCAATAATAAGTTAATACTTTAACTTTAACTATTATTGGATAGATTTATAATATATTTAAAATATTTACCGTGTTATAGTATCCTGATGGCGGTTGATCACATTATTAAGTTCCAGAGGATTAAAGGTAACGAAACCATTAGCCAATTCATTGTAAGCTTGCGCGTTTGGTTTTAAAACTCGGTTGACAATTTGATTTGCACTTTTGTGTGGTTGCGGAAGTTCCCCCGTATGGATGAGTGAGACAAGAATTAATTTTTTGTAAGATTCTAACATAATATGAGACAGTGTTGAAGCTGGAATTTCTAGGGAATGCACAAAAAAAAAATTGAGCTGCGTAAATATTCATATGATAGCAACATCGTTGTCGTTTTTACTTACTTACTTAATATACTTAATTTACTTACGAATTGAAGCTTCAAAGAAGTAAATTGCTTCACGAAACTTTTTCAAAGCTGCACAAATCATACCACCGTAGTAAAAATATAGAGCGAGAGCTTTACATTCTGTTCCCTTCAACTGAAAATTTAAATTTACAAAATAAAATTTATTAATACTTGTGTTAATGTATTCAAGTCTATACAATGTTTGACTATAGTACACTAAAAAACTCACTTCAACGCTAAAATCATCAATATCATCGGTGAGTACAGTTAAGGCGGCTTTTGGTGCAGATGCAGATAAGCAGAGCTCCAAGAGATTGGCATGAATACTCGTCAACTGTCGTACACTTGTTTGATATTTGGAAATGGCAATTGTAAGTAAGGGTATTCCTTGCATTGCCGTTTTTCGACGAACCAGAGCATCAGTCACATTTTGACAAGCATCCACCACTAAATAAAGTTTTACAAACAATAATGATATGGATATGAATAAACATGAAATTAATGAGGTAAATAAGTAAAAATGTATTTAAAAGATGGACATAATAATGATAATAATACTGAAATGTGGCTTACAAAGTATTGGGCAATGACGTAGTTGAGTAGACTCCACAGTATTCAAAAAGGTAACGAGTTGAGTTAAATAATTATCCAAATTTGTAGAGAGGTCAGGAGACTTTGATTTGGCTGTCAAAATCCCCAACAATGACACAGCTTGAGTTCTTTCGGTCAATTGTGCTGCTCCAGCTTCAAGAGTGGCCCACGGTTGACGGGACATTGTGTCGACATATTTGGGAAGATTTTCCACATACTCTTTGGATGGAAGTCCTTGTGCTATCATTCGTAAATTATCCATAAATCATTAACCCTTTCGATTCTGCATAATATTCAAACTTCAAAATATTATAATTGGATTTTAATACTCGTCTATCGAGCATTGCTAGAATTTAAGATATAGATTCTGATAACATTTTGAACTTTCTTAAAAATTAAAGTACTTTTATACTTACTATAAATATTAAAATTAGAAGTCGAGTGACGAAGAATAAATAGTTACCTGTGATCCCAATCCGGGCAGCTGAAAGAAATATGTCCATGGTCATTTCTTTAAGTTTTTCCGAAATGTGGATACGAAATAGACACTTTTTTTTCTTGCTTTTTTCCAAATTATTCCAAATATTAATATTAATAATATTAATCCGTAGTTCAAGTCTAGTCGAATATTTGAAAAAACCATAGGGCAAATCAGATTTATAGTTCTAATATAGCATTGAAGAAGATTTGAATTTTAATCAATTTGTATACTTCATATACACTTGTAGTTTTTTTTATATATTTTATATTTTATATTTTATTTTAATATAATAAGTATATACTTATATATTTATAGTTTTATATAGTTCTACTTATAGGTTCCAGTAGTTTAGTAATAATAATTGTTTTGTTTTGCAAATCGGTAATATATTATATTTATTTACAATAATACGGATAATCATGTCGGAGCTATGTCATAAAACGGTTTTCCTCTTGGATCATTGTCAATCAATGCGAGATCCGTCCGGGATTGAGATTGAAATTGAAACAGGGTCAAGTTCAAGATCGTCATCTAAAAGTCAAAATAATGCTGGATACTTACCCTTTTCGTTTATACCTCCAATAATGAAAAAAATCTGGACACTTTCCGTTGAAAACACTTTAGAGTACACAAGAATGGTGTATGATTTATTTTCTGCATCCAGACCTCTACGATTTATACTGAATGGTCCAACGACTACAATTACTCTGAATTCTTGGAAGGCAGAAGAGCAGACAAATGCATTTGTAAGTATATGCATACAAATTTTGCACAGACAATAACATTGAAAGCCTGCCATAGTACAACATGCTGTATGAAATGTCCTTTTATCATAATATAGATTAATGAAGCATTCGGAGTGGCTGGCCCACCAGAAATTACTTCCGGTTTATTTAATGTCGGTATTAAAGCTGCTTTGAAAACCCTGTCTCAACCGTCCCAATATCAAATCAACGAGAAAAAGGGATATAATCAAAAAGTGAGTTAAAAAAAACATCAAAATTGCCAATCATAATACATGAGCAAATTGCTCCATTTATTTATAGTAAATTAATGCATTTTTATAAATTACTTAGATTCTAAACAAAGGACGGATAATTTACGTCACATCTGTATTGAAAGATGAAGACATGGAAACTTTATTCGGTATACGTTTTAAACTATATATAAATGGTGCCATGTACATACATCAATCTATCATTTAAGCGTTACGTATTTTCTGCATGCACCCTAACCTTATGATTGTTCCTCTATTTGATGTAATAGAAAAGGCCTTACTTCAACATAACGAATCTATTTCTGCATCAGACCAGTAAGAATGAACCAAATATGAAATATTGAAATATATAATGTCAATAATCAATAATGTATTAGTATTTGTTGATGAGTGAATGAACATTTATTTAATTTACTTTATGTAAATGAACGTTTATTTAGTTTGGTTAATAATGAGTCTTTTGTTATACGAATGTATAGTCTTCTGCAAATTGATGAATGTGAATTTGTCATCGTTTCTGTTCATCCTATGGGGAAAGATAACTTGGCAAGAATTCTTCCGCATGCTCGACAAGAAGTCTCAGCTTTGTTAGCAACCCAAGTTGTCGTCGTTACACCGGAAAATATTAATGACACTTTTGTCAACCTGTAAGAACCTAGTGAATCTTTACTACTATACCATGTAAAAGTTAACGAATATACACCTACGGTCACCTACCTATTTATGTATTCGGTTGTATGAATTTTTTGAATATTTATTTTTTAGATGTGTTGCTCATCATGATTTAGTGTCACTCACGGTGACAGGAATTCCAATGAAAGAGGAACAAAAATCACAAGCCTCATTTAATTACGACGTGCCTTTATTTCATCCTAGAATGTCCTCAAATGGTAAAATAAAAATATGACAAAACTATTTTGTTTGGTGGAAAATTTCCACTGGAAATGAAAGTTTTATGCAATATACATGTTTTGTTTTGTGCATTGATAATTTTTGATAAAATAAACATAATTTTAGGTCCCGATTCGCAAGTATTAAGATGGTCATCTCCCTCTGGAATCAAGGCAAACGGAGATACGACTTTACACCCTTGTAATTCTGTTGTACGCATAACACCTGTCGACGTGTATAGGTACATAATCAGTGGCTATATTTGAGTTGAATTGATGAATCCCTCAACTGTGGAATGATGCAAATTTAATATACCACCTATTTGTATCTGCTTGTAGCCGACCATCTACATGTCTTAGTAATTTTGTTATCAATGGACGTTCTGTTGGCCTGGAGTCGCCTAAAAAGAATAAAATTTTGACACACAATCATATTCTGACATCTCATGGAGGAGAAATGTGGATGCATAGTATTGAAACAACTCGAAATGTCTTGGAAGATCCGCCATCGATATCCGAGGGAGTTGGAGGAAGAGTGACTGACTATAGAATTCCCGTAAACAAAGCTAAATAATGATAATAATAATAACAACATTCATTTTCTTACTTTGTATATGAGATATACTACAAATATTTTATGCACGAATACCTTGTATTTATGTTGATATTGCGTTTTTTTAATGTAACATTTTAGGATTTTGTAGAATTTATGAAACAAAATATGCTTGTGCCTTATCAAAAGAGTTTCTTTGATAAATTCAAAGAAAAGGACGGGAAAGACAAGGATAAAATTAAGGCTGAAACTGGAAACAATGAAAAACAATTTGAAACGATAGTTTTAAAAGACGGTAGTATATTATATGGTGAAATATTTGCTCAACCAAAAGAAGCGATGAAAGAGCGCCTTGTGAGGAAAACAAAGTACTGGCCTATGACAATCAACGGTTCCATTCTCTTCCCTATGGCCGTGGTAATAAAAATAGTGTATTTAATTCTCAATAAATACGCAATATGTTTCAGTATAGATTATCAGCGTAATATACTTATACCGTGTGGATTTCGTTTTAAATTTTACAGCACTTGGAAAAACTTCTTCATCTTTTACCAATGGATATATTGAATGAGACGGAAGAAACAGATTGTGATAAAACAATTTGGGCCTTAATGGCAATCGAGGCTCGAGGTGAAGGACCACCAGTCGCATCTCCTCATCACAAAAAAGGTCACAAAAGGGATGAACAGTGGCGTTTAGTGTACTCTGAAGTTGAAACGTTTATTCGAGCCAATTTACATTCGGATAAACATAAAAAAGTTTTGGAATGTTTCCTACAAAGCCGGCGACGGGACGATGGCAAGAATACAACAACAAAGCATCAAAAAGAAGAATTAAATGGGCTGGAAATTAATGTCAATACCATACCGAGTACTAAAGGTAAGTCTAGTTTGAATAATTCCTATTCAGTGACAATGACCATGTCCGACTCACCACTATCACCGGATGCTGTACATTCTACCATCCCTTGTGTACCTTCTGAAAATGACGATAGAGATTTAAATCATCATCCTAGCAAAACTAAAATAAGTCTTGCCACACTTTGGTACCTCAAAAATGAAAAAAAAGATTTACGGGCACTCCCAACAAATGTCAAACTTTACAGTAATTTAAAAGCTGAGGAACCAGATAAGGTGGACAAAACTAAATGACCTTAAATACAATTTACTTATCTATTAATTAACATCACTTTTCACAGAAAAAGTTATCTCAAAGTTATATCTTTTTAAATGTTTACTTACCTTATAAACCTTTTAATTTAAAACTATCCATTGTTCGTAATTCGTAATAATTAATGCTTATATGATGCGTATTTCATAGTACATCACGTTTATTTCAAAAGTATTGTATGTGTATAATACTTATAAATACTTATAAATATTATTTATTACATAAATAATGCATAAAATATTAGGAATCAAGAGTCATCATCATTATAATTGTTGTGTGAATATGTTTTAAATGTTAACGTATATATGGGTGCCTTTAAAATGATACGTATGACAATTAAGTAATCTTAGTATAAATTTGGTGCTAATATGGTGGAAATTGGGAAATGTATTGAATAAGTAATATATATATGTATGAACTTCATACTATGAACCAAAAGCAGTTATAATAGGGATAGTATTAGGCGCATATTGTTTTATATTTATAATTTAATGTAATTCAAGCCTTGTCTACATGTGGATTACATTATTAAAAATATGTGTAGAATCTATACTATATAGTTACTGCAGTGCAATCATGATAACGTTATAGTCACTCCATAATATTAAAATATGTATTAATTTTATGGGAAAGCTGCAGGGCTTTAAAAGTGTAAATACTCTGGGAGTTTTTACACGCAAGTTTGTATAATCTAAATGTAATGGTGATGTCGTGTTGTCATTTAATTATGTTCACAAAGACAAGGTTATGTATCTATATATGTACTAGGAATTCTATTATTGTTACTTAAGTATTAGATTTTGTAAGTCAAACGAGGTTTACATATATATTCAATTTATTACATCACTTTGCAACACATGTGTATAGTAAACAAATACCATTAGTTATTATTTAAGCAATTTTTATTCTGACTCGGAGTTTCTGAATGCAACTTTAAAATAAATCATTACACACTTAAAGAACATGAATGAATTAAACTATAATCATTTACAAGTATGCATATTATTCAATACGGAATCATTTAAAAAATACAAGTGACAGAATGAGCGGATCTCAAATGCACAAAATTATTCCATTCACAGTTTTCTGTACAGATTATAGAGGTGATTATAAAAGTACTTTCGTCGTTCTCCGTACAAAAGGAATCGAGATGAAGATGGGTAGAAAAAACACGAAATCACAACGAGATATGAGATCTACATAAAGGCGGATCAAATTTTTTTTTAACTACCTAAATATACATTTTTAAATGAATGCGGGACTCCTGCATCTCTGTCGTTGAGGATTGTAATCTTTTGCATAGTCTCATTTTATTGTGATTGGATGGGTATGCTAATCATCAAGCTTTTTGCGGAATCAGTTCATTTGCTATTTAGTACCTATATGCGCAAGATGTTATAATTAGTTTTTTTGTATCGGCTGCAAAATTGAGTTTTTGACATTAAAATCGAGACAGTGTATATGTATGTTTATATACTATATGGGAACGTACAAAACTCATGGGGTCAAGTGAGATTATACTATTCATTCTCGTATTTAATATTTTAATCAAAAAATGAATGTAACGACTCAGATTGATTACATACTGCTTCGAATTCTTGTAATCACGTATGTTTTGAATTATTTCTAGTACGAAACTCGTCTACTCTAGACCAAAATATTAACTTTGCGAGAGATTCCAATTGTTATAACGTTGCCTTTTCTACGCAACTTGCAGTGTATGTCGACTATAGAGAGGGAAGAGTATACGCCCAACATTAATGAAACCCGAGGGAAAATGAGCAAACTACTTACATGCATTAGCAGTGAGGTTTTATGCAATGTTGCATACAAAAATCCTTGCTTGAACTCCGATTTTATGTACCAAAAGCGACCTTGTAGACTATAAAAACGGTAATACCCGAGTAAAAAATGGCAAAATTTACGTGTCAACAGAGGGATAAATACGGATACGACCTATTTTTCCAAAATTTTCATTCAACATTATTTACAACATTTTAATCTTTAATCTGATTTCATTCATTCTGATTTCATTGTGTGTGTTGCCTACATGCAGTGTACAGAAAGAAGCACTGTAATAGGCTGTAAATTTTTTTTAGTCATCGCTCATTGCAACCTTAAAGGTTGAACCTTTTCCCTTTTGTCCTCGTTTTGAAATTTAAATTCCAAACAGAAAATTCATTTACCTAATTTTATCCATCAATATTCAAAGACTATCCTTACCCAAAACAACGAAGAAATACGTATCCGTATCCAGAGTTATCCGAAAATGGTCGGCAATATAAAATCCCGACGATTCGGATACCGTGGATTGGATACCAACTTCTCGCCCCTATAGTGTACACCAAAGACGAAATTTATTACACATATGAGGTAGACCGTAAGAAAACCGTCCGCTTACGTCTCTACAACTTCTGTGAGTTGTAGCGCTTTGAATATTTTCGGCTGTTTGGCGCGTAAATAAGTTGCTCCATGATTTGAAATTCAAGAGCAAAACATAAATCATCGGTTTACTTTA
>JAIUND010002871.1:0-19203 GCA_034699125.1 Gisinianus flammeolus | reverse complement strand
TAAATTTATTGCTATGGTTTATACACGGTAAAAAGACCTTTCACGTAACCAATAGAAATTATTTTTAAAGAAATCTTCTTTTTTCAAGAAAATTATTTACTAAACTCACCCTTAAGATAAAATACTTACCCAATTTTAAAGGATCCAAATAAAATTTCCAGACACGTCCAATGGATTATTTTATAATAATTGCCCAGGCTGTATCAAAACTTAATTGTCATTAACAGTTTCACAATGTTCAGAGTTCACGCAGCACATTATACTTTGTACACAGAAAATGTCTATATCTCACATTTGTTTGATGTTTCAAATGCCCACAATTTACAACAAACTTTATAAATATGCGAATGTCTGCACAAAATAACATTTAGTTAGTTAACTGTCAATTAAATAATGATGAGAGAAAAACTTTAATTTTGATATTCCATCAAATTCCATGTAAAACACAATTCTCGTCCTTTCCTATAAGCCCTCTCAATATGCAATAATGCTCAAGTATATCTAGCCTTTGTTATTACTAAGATTGTGTTTTTTCAAAGATTAAAATAATATTTAACTCCAAACAAAACACAGTTAAATGTTTAATCCCAAATTGGGATTCCCAATTCCAAATTCCCAAAGAGTGTAGGATCCATGGGAAGAGGAGAACTCTTCACAGAAAACTGTACAAAGGCTGGGACGGATTTGAATTAGACGCGACACCCTGTTTGTCCTTGGCTCCTTCACCTTTGTTACTCGAGTGCTTTACTGTCCATAGTCCATGGGCCTATGTCGCGTACACGCAATTCAAATACACGCGCTTTGAGCCGCAACTAAACCACGTGAATGGGCCGTTCAAGGATTTTCACAATCCTTGCAGGGTGTCGTCATCTTGCCAATTCAAATCTTTCATTTCAATTACACACTTTTCTCAGAAAAGTTTTCTGTGACGAGTTCCCCTCTTCCTAAGATTATATTCTCGGTACAAATTCCATGAATTATTATTGTGAGAAATTTTGTAAAAGCGCTAAATCATCGAGCAAACGGACACGTGACAAAGGTGTAGAAATGTCTACACCTGGTGTAAAAATTTCTGACCGTACTGGCAACTGTTATTACTGTGGAATTTAGGATGGCAAATGGACTCCCTGAAGAGTGACCAAATTAAATTGTGGGTAATGTGATGTTACAAACAGAACCCCTGGAGGTCCAAGGGCTGGACACTAGTCTGAGACTGGACGCGACGTAGTCCACTACACTGGAAACCAAACAATCGATTGCAATACAAATGAGCAAAAAACTAACGACCTTATAGCATATCTCCTCAAGTGCAAAAACCTCTATATACAAATGTACTTTATATGCACAAGAACAGAAATAACAAACAAATGTAACCACCGCATACTATGATATTTCAAGAACACATGGCTTGAAAATTATTGTGGGATCCTGTTGAGCCCACCCGAATATGTAATAATGTAGTTCAGAAGGAAAAAGTAGAGCTAACAATAATGATATTTATTTCAGTCATAAATACAAAAAAAGGAAGAATAATAGTTGATATCTATGAGATATAGAAAATTCCAGTTTGTTTCCAAAACAGGTAATACGAATTTTGTATTATAAAATATAAGTACATACATATTTCTATTGAAATATGTACGAAATATGACTATGTAGCTGAATTAATACGGTTGAAAGTTATTTACTTGTTCCTTTGCATTCATTCCAATATGATAATTTCATGGTCTACGGGTTATACAAAATTTACGATCCACTGTACGCACGAAGGATTCCGAGTGTCTTTGTAATGGCAGGCAATGTGTTTGCATTAGAGTTCACACCCAAATCAAATAATTTGCTTAGTAGCTCTACAGCATGTTCTACAAAAGATACAAAAAAAAGGTACATACATGTATTATAAATAGCTGTAGTTTAATATACCTATATAATATATATTATGTATACATGATGTAACAGTAAAACTGAATTGTTTTTAAATTAATTTATTTTACCTTGCGCTAATATAATGTACTCGTGTATCCGTTCTAAAATGGCATCTCGCAAATGAGAGTCTCTCACTTGAAGGGCCTCCATAATGTACAAGAAATACAACTTTTTTGATCCTATAGATGACGAAAAAAAAAACATTTCAAAGTCATTTTTACTCAAGAATTCGAACTTTTGCATGTGTTCTAACAAACAAAGAGATTGCAAATAAATAGAAAATAGTTTTACTTGGAGAATAAGTGACGTGTTTTAGTATCAATGAGAAGGACAAAGTTCTACAAGTCTCGTGGTGAGACAATAAAAGTGGCTTCAACTTATCACCAAAATGATTCAATATGGAAGGATCTCGATTTGAGGCTGAATCTATTTCTTGAAGAACTGGAACCATATCTGAATTACGGACAAAACAATATTCGTATTAGGAATAAATTACTTACAGAGGGACTAATTACAATATTTATCATTCACTGCACATATTAGTAATGATTATAGTTTACCATCGTGACTATGATAAGCGTGCTGCATCCTTTCGATTAAAGTGACAAAAGAATCCATCATATAATTACTGGACATTACTTTGGTATTAACGGGCATGAGCTCATCAGGGGGGAACGAAACTTTAATAAGATTTTGAAGCGGTGTCACATCCACGTAGTATTTCACAGTTGCTAAATCCATTAAAATCTTTCGATTTGGTGTTAAAAATTCTTGAACTTGTTCTTTATTATGCAACCAAAAGTTATGAAGGAGGCTAGAAAATCTTCGAACATTTGCACTATAATCCTTAATGTGTCCATAGCTCTGCACAAACAAATACAATGTATTTAGGACTTGATCATCACATGACACAATTAGAAATAAATGAGCATGTAAAAGCTTTTTTCTTGTATAGATCTACATTACAACTTACCTCAAATAATTTCAAATATAATGAAAAGGCATCTTTGAGACTGCGGAAATGATGCGCACTGATAATATACGGTTGCACTGCAAAGGAAAAACAAGTAAAAATTTACATTTGACTGTCATGTATGTGTACTACTTATAACGAATTTTGACATTACCTTTTCCAAATATTTTACGTTAAAGGTATGAATAAATATTGATATTCCGCTTACTGAGTTCCCAAAGACCGAGGTACACTTTAAATGGAATATGGTGATTTTGAGAGTGAAAAATAGAAAAATCCAAATGAACCCGTCCTTCTAACAGAGATCCCATCAAAGGAAGTTGGCTATGAGGGAAAAAAGATACAAGACATTTAGTACAAAATATACACACAAAATATTTAGAACAAATAAAAACAAAACAATGAAGTACCGTAGTAAAAGAACTGGATGCACATCGGCAATTTTTCGCAAGAACGTCTCCGTTTCATGGGTAGACTTTTTTGCCCATTCTTTTGTACTTTGAGTGTATGCTATGTTTGTAATGAGATTAAAGGAAACAGTATCTAAAACACAACTAAGGTCGTCATTTAGTGCAATTCGACGAATTTTTTCGTATGTCTTGGGCATAAAATCTGTTATAATCACTTCTGGGAACTCGAGATAGGTTTGAGCAACAAATTTCTTTGTGCATTGATGGTCCCCTCTGTAATTTTGAACAAAATAGCAAATTTAATACTCAGCTGTCGTAGGATAAATTTCTAAAATTCATAAATCTTAAGAAATGAGTACTATGAAAAGTCCAAAAACAAAAGTTGATGCTTACCTTGAAAGGAGCAAGTGAATTAAATGATTGACGACATCCTTCTTGTGTCGGCAACACAAAAGCCATAAACGTACTCGTTCTTTAAGATTTTGCACAGGATTTTTCACATCATGAGATTCTTCCTTTTTATCCGGACCCAAAAGATTAGAAATGGAAAATTTTTCGCTTTTCCTTTCTAAACAAGTCAATTCTTCTACGATATATTCAGCCATGACATAGAGATTTCTGAGACATAATTTAAATGCAACTAGTTCCGGTTGATGCTTTGGCATGTACTTTTCACCACCTTGCCAGAATGCTGGATTCTTCATTGTACCGCCTACTAAATCCAAAATGGTTGTAGGATCGTTTCTGTTAAGATTTTACAAGAAAAAAAAACGGAATTACAATGTTTGATGTTTTAAAAAAAGATGATACTTCAACTACGAGATGCAGTATTTATTACATAACAATCTATATATTTACCTGCTATTGCACTCGTTTAGATAAAATTGTAAACAAAATTCCACCACTTTCCATCCAGCTTGATGTATCAAAGAATTGAGAAGGAGCGGACGGTTTGAAGGTGCATCACATCTTCCGAATATTAGGGGAACCTGATTATAAACGTTTCAAAGGTTATCATGGTAGGAGAAAACAAGTACATTAAATAAAGTTTATTATGAGGATTATTAAAATTTGTCATAAATGGAGTCAATAAAAACATACCTGCATATCCAAGCAAGATCTTAACACAGAGGGTTCAACATTAGACAACTGGTCAACTTCCATTGCTTCTTCTTTTTGGAAATCAACTTCGAAAGTGTCAAAAGGTTTTATATCTTGGCTATAATTTCCATTGCCCAAACTGTGGCTTCCTATGGATGTTTTCTCACTGGAAGACGTTTTTCCTTTGGATAAAGACGGCGAAGACGACGGAGATGATGAAGGGCACAAAAGTGAGGAAAAGGAAGCTTTACATATTAACCCACTAGTTAAATTTGGAAGGAAATACTTGTCTTTCCTAGGCTCTGAAAATATACTTTGTTGAGGCAAACTTATTTCTTTTGGAGTGTTAAGTATTAAATCCTTGGGCAAATTTTCTTTCTTTGCTGACTTTGAACGAGGGGTTTTAGTATAAACCTCCGGCATTTGTGGTCTCACAATATATGGCTTTGAGCTACTTGGACTTGACACATCCATTACTTCTTCAAATCCCTTCACAGTCTTTAAAAGTCTAGAAAACTTTTCTCCCCCACTTGCCCCACGCTTCCACTGTAATTCCACTAAAGTATTCATATACTGAGGATCACCTATTGCTAGAGTCACTTTCTCCGGGTTTTGTTCGACTGCTTTATCCAAACAGTACAGCAGAGCTCTGAAAAATGTAATAAATTAGATTTACAAATACAATAGTATAATGTTAATACTACAATCAATGGTTTCTCAAATAAATTATTTAACATACGTCATTGACTGAATAGGAACTCCAAATGATTGTACAAATAACATGAGCTGATCCGCTTCCAAGTCTTGTAATGCTGATTGCAGCAACCGAGAATTATTTGAACGAATCATTCGAAGTTTAATCCAATCAGGGAAAAGAACAGCTTCCTCGGATGTATTTAAAAGATACCCTTTAGGACAGGCATCTTTTACTTTGGGAAACCACATATCTTGTAAATCATTATATTTTAATTCTTCCTGTGTTTTCCCTTTCCCCGTTTTAAGTTTCTTCACTTCCGACGGTCTCGGAAAACTTGATGAACTTGCGCTTGCAGAATAAGAAGTCAATAAAATGACAATTGCATGAATCACTAAAATATTCATTGTAGCTTCCAATCGATCAACTGGCCATTGAACAAGCACTTGATCTTGACTTTCTGACCATTTGTAAGTTTCTTTATGTGGTTCTCGAATCTATAATAAATTTTTTTATATACAAACCAAAATCAACCCGTGATTTGATAAAATACAAGTATTGCAAAAAAAAAGTAAAGACTTGTATTAAAATACTGTGTATGTATGCATACCTTCTTCATGTAATTCAGGAAAATGTCGAATAGAGCATTGTAAGCTTTTGAGTGACGGTTAAGAAGAGCAGAAATAACACCATTTCGCTCAACAACCAGTTGAGCTACATCCAGTGCTAAGCTATCCATTTCAGCTTCAGAATCTAAATGACTCCATTCATTTAAATATTCTAGATAGCGAACGAGCCATTCTGGTTCATTTTCAACTTGAATTGCCTGACGAAGTAAAGCTCGACTTAGCCCCTGTATTTCCGTGAAAATTGGAAGATCATGAATACTATCAAGCCATGTTTCTTCGTTTGTCTTGTCGGAACTAGTTAATAACATCTGTAAACTCTATTTTTGGAAAACAACAACAAAAGAATTAGATTGACACATCAGCAAGTAGGTAATGAAAAAAAATTAAATTCATACATTATATTTTTAAATATTATGCTTACTTGTATAGCTTGATTTCTGCTTTGAGATTTCGATGAAGACAACCTTCGGAAAAAATACTCCAAAATTTCCTTTGCATTATCATCAGCTTCGGAATTGTGAATAGATTTCTAATCCAGATGAAAGTTACAAATAAAATATCATTAGAACAAAAGAATAATAACAGATACTCTAAGACATTATGTGTAGTATATTGGATTTTAATATTACTTGAAGATGTTGAAGTAGTTGAAGACTTTTGGTGTCGTCAGATGTTTTATGTTTTTTCGCCGACTTTTCTGGCAAAGAAGCTTCGAATGAACTAAAAGCAAGTGCTCGTGAAATTTTATCCGTCTGACCCAGCCTATTAATAGAATCGACACAGGATGGTTTGTGAGGTTTGGTTTTGTGAGTGCAGAATAAGTGCTTGAGAAATGAATTATATTATACAAAAGAAAATAGTCCAGACGCTTACATGAGTTCACAAAGACACTGAACGGGCAATATTTCAACTGGACCTTCTGAAACAAGTTCAGAAAGCCAAGGCATTGGTTGAGAGTTCCTTGAAATCAAATCCAGCAAGAAATCTGGACTTCTACTCCGACATAAATGATGACCTAAACGCATCTGTTCGTTCAGAGATGAAAGTTGTGCTAGCATTGCACTTGGTGGGAGTCTCGGATCACCAAATGGGTCCATTCTAATCAACTGAAAAGATAATCCAACGTTTCAAAACTGTGACCGTATTTCATAATGTTTCAGGCATGTACGCAAAATGTCGTATACTTACTTGTGGAAGTAGGAGAGAGTTTCTTTCTGTGATTGTCTGCTTGGATGATGCAGCAGCAAGATGTTGTTCAAATTCTAAAATTTCTCCCTTTTCCAATGAAGATACCTGCATTTCCTTCAAATGAAGTTCTTCAGCTGTTTCTGCAGATGCCACCGTTGGATACAAAAAATGACTGTAAAATTTACAGAAAGAAGAAAAGGAAGAAGAATTGAATTTAGTTTTATTAGATCAAAGGATAATACTAAGACTTGAATAAAATTTAAAAAACACTATAATTTTATTACGATTCTCTCAACTTACTTTGTCATACACATTTCCATCATTATTTTCAAGGTTGGATATGTTTCCCAACCTAATTTTCCAAAAGAGGCCGGATTGTGAGCACTAATGATGCATAAAAGGAGCCAAACCTTCCAATAAAGTTTTGAAATGGCAAGCTTAGGTGGCTCATACCTAAATCAAAGTGCCAAACATTGTAATTATTATATAAACTCGAGAAAATACCAAAACACAGTCTCTGACTTGCTTTTGATTTTCATGATTAAAAAAATAAAAATGTATATTAACAAATAAATGTATTTTACCCTGGAGGTAGACTGATATTTTCAGGATGTTTATATTCACATAGACGAAAGAGACAAGAAAGAATCTCTGGTTTTTGTAAATTTAGAGTGCCTTTATGACTTGCTGATCGAAAAATGAGAAATTCGACAAGTTCCAATATCTCAGGTTGATTTAACGGATGGTCTTTTGACACTCCCATCAACAGTGTCCACATTAAAATATTTTCTTTCATTGGAACTTCCAAGCACAGTCGGGCAAATAAACTTCGCTCCGCCTCCGGTGGCCAACCATCTTTGTTCACAAGGTCACTCATGGGATCACGTAATAAAATCTTATTTAGTGCAATGGCAAACTCCTTTTTCCCAGGTCTAAACATTCTAGGTACAATATTGTACAACCAACAACAACCAGCTTCTTGGATGTCAGCCACCACTGCATGAAATGCCTGTACAAAAATTTAAACCAAATTCATTGTTTTTTTTCTCGAAATGGCACACTATACGAACAAGGAGTACAATAATAATTAAATAATAATTACATTAATGGTATTCATGTCTTTAGAATCTCCTTTTAAGACAGCGGACTCTCTAACAGCTGGCGAAACGGATAAAAACATACAAAGGACAATGAGGTCTGTAATTGCCATGAACGTTCTTTCGCGAAGATCTCCCCCATCTTTCCAAACAATTTCCTGTAACAAAACAATAACATATTCTCATTTAAAGATTTTTCGCACACCATTTTAGTGGGAATTGAGACTTAGCAGTTTATTATTGTTATAATCACTAGAAGAAAAATATTCTTACTCGAAATTGAACAAGTCCATCGACAAAGGTTTTTAATTCCGTTTCAAATCTAGATGTCCGCACAATTTCTCGAAGAATAGAACGAAGGGCTCCTTGTTGATCGTCTCGTTTTTGTAACACATCACAATACATTTCTGCAAGAACCGAACGAGCACTTGGCAAGTTTACCATGATGGCACTTAGAATCTGAAGGTTACTTGGGTTTCTTTGAGAAGTCAGTTCATTCGACAGAACGTAATTGAAAATACATCTCAAGTTAGCATCACTTCCTCGAGCCATTTCCCTGTAAAATAAAAATTACAGCATTTTAAAACTTAGCTCTGCCCATTTCCCACTGTAGTTGGAAAATATAAAATAAACTGCTAAAAAGTAAAACCGTGGTGATTACTTACTTGACACAATTTGAAAAGAAATGTATCAGGGGTTTAGTTTTAAGTCTCATTTTTGTAATATTTACAACTACATCGTTATCCACCTCGGCTTTGGCATTAATGCAGAGATTTAAAAGTAATTCTTGAGCCTGTCGACTACATTTCTGATGATGTATCCACAATTCAAGTTTTAATATGGAAAAGGCCCGAACTCCAGCAATTCCACAAGAACTTGCTAACGCCCTCAAAACATTTTTTGGAATATCTGGAGTCTTCTTGTGAATTACGTCTCGAGCATGATCCAAAATAATTGATTCCAAAGGAGTTGTAGATTTGTATCTATTCATTTAAAAATAAATATAATTAGTCATTTTTTAAAATAGTATAGTTTGTATTATTTACCTACTTTCTTTTTGTTTTGGGGAAAATGTTGCAATAAAATAAAATAAACTATTTTAATACCTGCTAAAGACGGTCATGCGATTTTTTAAATTGTCAAATAATTCAAGCATTTCTTCCATCAAACCAGGATCTTCCCCTGTAGATCCTAAAGGAGATGAACTCCCACTTGAAGCTGGTGCGGATTCAGATATTGGTAAAAGCAAACTAGCTCCTGGCAATGTTGTTTCAAATGAAGTGATTAAATTGTCCACAAACGGTTTGCACTGTGGCCGGTCAACCCAAATCCGTTCACCACATGCATCTTCCACCCACATCTATAAAAATAAAAATGTTATTATGGATGGGAATTTTTTTTACTTGTTGTTTTTGTTCCAACAATATGATTGACTTGACGTACCTGAACAAAGTCCACAGGCCAATATTGTACACTTCCGTATGCATGAGCTAGGAGACAAATTAGAAATGGTGGCAAAGGAGAACCATTTTGTAGTAATTTCGCTTTGACATCAGAACACGGTGTCTTCTTAGGATAAAGAGTCAAATAGATTGTTTCTACAATGCTGGAACTCTGGAACCATTGTGGATGGGATTGACATGCAGACACAAGACCTGAGCACAACTTCAGCTCTGGTTTCTCTCGATTTAAGCGCAAACGTTTTAGTGCAAGTAGCATCAAAGGCTGAAAATATAAAATACATATTCACATTGCTTATAGACATTGACTTTGTCAATGTCAATGTAGACAAAAATACAACAAAGATTTATTTACTACTATACTAACGACGATGAGACATTGCATAACATGATTTTGGATGTACCTGAAGATTTTGCACACCAGCTTTTTCAGCTGATTCCAACTTTGAAAAGAATAAATCACTTGTAAAATCTACTGGAAGTATATCATAATCCTCTGCTGCTGCTTCACGTTTAACGGATTTGGAGGAACCAGATGGTTTTACAGGAAAACTTGAGCCCACTGATTTTATTGTGGGTGCAGATGAGGAGGAAGATGTGGATGATGTGCTTGCACCAGTAGCCTGGGATGTTGATGTAGTAGACGATGATGATGATGACGAGGTTCCATGCATTCTTACCTTTTTCGGTGGACATGATTGTGGAGAGCTACCAGATTCTCTCTTCTTATCCGAACTACTACTACTTTTTGATGAACTAGAACTCCCTAAAAAAGATTATAAAAAAAACCTGTTATTTGTAAACATTAACATAATATAATTATGGTAATATTGTATGCATACATTATAAGTATATACGTACCGGTAATTTTTGTTGAGGAAGGTACTGATGATGATGACGTTCTTGAAGATGAATTTGAGGTACTACTCGTTGATGAACTTGAAGTCAATTTCCTTGTCGTCTCTGTTTCAGGTGGTCGGCTATTTTTACCAAGTGCTATTAATTCTGATCCTAATAAAGGTTGATGGGATTTACCCGTCTTGGACCGTGGTGGCTTTGGACGGTCCATGAGCGTTGTAATATGTGTATGCCGTGTCTCTCGCAAACTTTTTCACGTATTTTTTGTTATTTACTTGTAAAATCCTAAGCATTCCTTGTGAACCTAAACTGTGCTACCAAAACGACAGATAATGGTAATGATCAATATAGTTTTAAAGTCAAACAAAATTATGTTACAATTTTAACTTTGCTAGCAAAGATTGTTTAAAAATATTAAAATATTAAAATAAAACAAGACGATTTTTTCATTTTTTTGGTATTGGAATTTTTCGTCTACTTTGAATTTATCGCGAAAACGAAAGTATGGGATTTCTTTGCATTTTGAATTCTGTTGAGACTTTTTTGAGAGTTGTGTTCTTTTCAATCCCTGTTTTTTTAGAATTTTTATAAAATTATGTATCAAAATAAAATAATACATAGTAATGTAATAAATAAGTACATAATGGAAGAAAAATGAAGCAAGATATAATTATCATTAGTGTGATTATTACATGGGACGGAAATACTTCTAATAGCGATTGAACAAAAGTAAGTAAAATGACATTAAATACTGTTGTTGTGTGTAGCAAAAGATAAAGCTTCCTTTATTTAATATTTGTATTAATGTCTATTGCATTATTTCTTAAATTTTAAATCGTATACAAAATGTGGTTAACAGTCAAGCATACTATGTAATGATGATGACATCTAACCCAACGAATGTTTTTTCTGATATGTGATTTTTTATATATAGTGGCAATGTTTCAAGCCAACAATTCTGTCATAATGCCAATGGAGAAACGTGAAGATGGTCGACTATCCAGAGAAGCAATGAGAACATATTTAAAAGAAAGAAAAGACTCGACACTAATTATTCTTCATGCAAAGGTGGCTCAGAAATCGTATGGGAATGAAAAGAGATTCTTTTGCCCACCACCATGTATTTATTTAGTTGGGGAAGGATGGGAGACGAAGAAAGATGAGCTTCTTGCAAGTGGAGAGACTGAACAAGGTTCTCAATTATGTGCATTTATTGGGATTGGGAACTCTGACCAAGATATGCAACCACTGGATCTCAATGGGAGAAATTATTGTGCTGCCAAAACACTGTATATTAGTGACTCGGACAAACGTAAACATTTCATGTTATCTGTCAAAATGTTCTATGGGAATGGACATGAAGTTGGAGTATTTCAAAGTAAAAGGATCAAAGTAATTTCCAAGCCGTCCAAGAAGAAACAGTCATTAAAAAATGCAGATCTTTGTATTGCAAGTGGAACAAAAGTAGCCTTATTCAATAGACTTCGATCACAAACAGTGAGTACTCGGTATTTGCATGTGGAGGATGGGAATTTTCATGCTTCATCTACTCAGTGGGGAGCATTTACAATTCATCTATTGGATGACAATGAGTCAGAGTCTGAAGAATTTAATATTCGTGATGGATACATTCATTATGGATCCACAATAAAATTAGTTTGCAGCGTCACAGGAATGGCTCTTCCACGGCTAGTTATTCGTAAAGTGGATAAACAAATGGCTCTAGTTGAAGCAGATGATCCAGTGTCTCAACTTCATAAATGTGCCTTCTATTTGAAAGATACGGATCACATGTACTTGTGTCTTTCACATGAAAAAATTATTCAATTCAAAGCCATCCCTGCGACGAAAGAAGCCAATAAAGATGTGATTAGTGACGGAGCTGCTTGGACAATTATTTCTACGGACAAAGCAGAGTATCAATATTTTGAAGGGAATGGACCCGTCCGAAATCCAATTACCCCTGTCCCAATTGTTCATAATTTAAATTTGAATGGTGGTGGTGATGTGGCCATGTTAGAGTTGAATGGAGAGAATTTTGGACCAACACTGAAAGTTTGGTTTGGAGAAGTTGAATCGGAGACCATGTACAGATGTCAAGAGAGTATGCTTTGTGTTGTTCCGGATATTTCACTTTTTCGTCAAGGTTGGCAGTGGGTACGTGTCCCGACACAAGTCCCTGTAACACTCGTTCGTGATGATGGAGTTATTTTTGCTACAGGACTAACTTTTGTGTATACTCCCGAACCGGGTCCTCATACTAAATGCCCGAATATCGATCATGTGATGAGCCGATCACCTAGAAGTAACAATCCCAATAATAATAATAATAATATTCTAGATGGACTCGAGTCTATTTCTCAAAACAATGATTCTATTAGAGTAAATACCCGTATAGGTATAGGCACGTATACGTACAGTCTCACACGGAATAATGACACACATTTAGATTTAGATCATATGTAAAAAATCATTTTTTTTCTGTACAAGAATTATTATTAATTATATACTATTCGTTAAAAAATGTATGCTTTTCAATTCAATATTAGTTAGTGTAAACCTGTTTTTAATCTAAATAATGTGTAAGTATAGAGTTTAGTTTACTTAGTCGGTAACATAAAATAATATAAATTCACATGTATACAAATTATATTTATAGCATCAGTTTTGCAAATAATATAGTAAACTTTCTTTTTATAGATTCATGTAAAAATCCTTTGATAGTTTTGAACTAAACTACTTTTGAAAACATCATATATATATTCTTTTCTATTTAACTTAGTACTTTACGCACTTAAATGTAATAATAATACGAATCCAAGTAGAGATTTTGATGTGCAAGTCAGTTTCAACGTTTGATGCATTTGTTTATACTTATAGATAAGTTACTTAGGTATACTATTTACAATAATTTTATACTTTTGTGAAATTTGTATTTAAAAAAAATGACGAAACAGTTTTTAGATTCTTCGATTATTAATGTGAATTTGTTTTGAACTAAAACAGAACAAATACTAAAATTATGATTTCAAACGCTATTCATCTTCCCCATTTTTACATAATATAAATAACGAGAGAGAATGAACTTTTAATATAGTCCTCACGTATTAAAGTACTTACAATGAGATGTAAATATTTTTTCATATTTATGTAATAATCAGCACATGTGTATTTTTATGCTGCTTTTATACATATTTTATAAAATAGAGATGTGGATAAAATTTAAAAGAATCTAAGGAAGAGAATCTCCTTAAATAAGAGATGTAATTTTTTTACAAAACCAAACAAATATATATACGAAATGAAATTAACGAAGGTGTGTACAGTTTCCACTCAAAATTACACTTGTTCCCTCTTACAATTTATTTATAGGTTTTAATATGACAATAACAATAATTTAACTTATTAATGGAATATCTAACATATTGCCGTGTTAATATAGAAAAAGAGTAAATAATATTATGACAAAACTGACATGATAATGATACGAAGTATGATGATGAATATATATATACTTATATATTATAGATGCATATAAATAAATATAAATCAGAATGAATGATAAAGATAAACGAATGTAAAGAGAACGTTCATTTTATTCAAACTCAAAAATGTTGTTTAAAAAGTAAGTTGTCGTCTATTTCTTTTGAAGTCTCTTTTTCTTGCCAGCATCACGGGCTTTGGCGGCCTCCTCAGGATTTTCGGCAGCTTCCTTTGCTCTCTTCTGGCGGATTCCTACTAATCTGGCATCAGCTCGAGCTTTACGGAGGGCAGAAAATGCGGAGAAATTCTTTTCCTCTTCAGTAATAGCACGTGCTTTCTCTTTCTTAACTGGTTGTCTGATGGGCAATACGGGGCCAGTGAGTTGTGAAGCTAATTTCAAATCCTCTGCCTGTTAGGGGGAGGGAAGAAAAGAAAGTTATGACAATTAGTTTACTAAATATAATCCGAAATTGGGGTGGTTCCGATAATATGTATATATAAATTAAAATTGTTATAAAAAAAATATATTAAATATATTATTAGTCGTGGCGCTTACTGAAGCATCTCCCTTTGATGGTTTCTTAGGATTTAATGGGAAGAGGATTAATTTAGAGCGGTACTCTTTCAGACGTTGAACATTCTGTTGAAGACCTTCCAAAGATCGGCTCTTACGACGATGATCCACAGCAATTCCAATAGTTCTTGCAAATTGACGATTAAGTCCAGCCCGTTTGATTTCTTCAAGAGTAAAACCTCGTCCGGATCGAACTTTAGTGTGATATTTCACAGTTGGACAACGTACAATTGGTCGAATAGGGCCAGCAGCTGGACGAGGAGCAATAGTACGTGCCTTCTTAACTCTCCTCATGTGTCGTCGCTTCTTTCGGGCAGGTTGACTAAACCATGTCTTGACATAGGTTTGCCAATCTTTGTGGAAATGCCCATTGGGCACCATATTATTTCCCTTACCCATTTTGTCTGTAAATAAAGAGAAAACAAAAGTCAAACCCATACCATTAAAATCATTCCCATTCTCTTTGAATAACAAATTCAATAAAATGAATACATCATACTTCACGTTTATGGAGGAATAAAGAATTAAAACTCAGTTTAAGATTCATTACATGACAAAATCCCATATCTATATTAAAGTTGGAGGCTACATAGCGCTGTTATCGTTAGACTACATATGATAATGTACATGTGTAGTCTGACCATGCTTTACAAGTCATTGTTTAAAAAGAGTTCCATAAAATACAGAAATCAACATGATTCACAAATAAATGAACAAATGGATTATTATTATTGAGCATTCAAGATAATTAAATTTTTAAAAAACGATTCGAAAATATGGTGATTTATACTTTGGCTACATTATGATATTCCTACTACATGTAATACAAATACAAGCCGGAAAAGATAGACTATTTAAAAATGCCTAAACAGTAGGTTAATGAATATTCCTCCATAATATATCTCTTCAGAAACTAACAATAGAACGTATAATACAATCAAATTATGAAATTTTAATTTATAAACTTACCAAATTATATTTAACGACCGAGTTTTTGATCTTTTCCAACAAACTTTCCGAGCACGTCGTGATCGTCTTGAATTTAACGTACGAGAAATGTAGAGGAGCTGCCGTCGTCATAATAAAGCGGGAATTTCATACGATCATCATATAGAAATTGAAAATTGACACTTTTACTTTCAATTGAAATTTTTTTTAATTATTATTATTATTACATATTACCGTGTGATTTCATGGAATGTGTGTGTGTGTACCATTTGATCGACACTATAATTACTAATTATTAATTAGACATGCTTCAGATTTGGGTATTAGGATTTCTATTAAATCTATTCCTGCTGTACTCCGTATTTGATATTCACTTTAAATCCCCGATAGTTCAAGTCACGGAAATTCATGAAGGGATTGTCATTTCTGATATTCGGCGAGTTGTCATCCTAATTGGCGATGGTCTCCGGGCTGATAGTTTCTACGATGCTCCTCAACTTCGTCCTTATCTTTCGTAAGTTCTTATTGTTGATGTATATATTGCATATGTATGTAGTATGTATGTATCATATATAATTGTTGGTTGTGTTTAGATCTATCATGGAATCAGACAATGTAGCCTGGGGAATTTCGGACACTAGAGTACCAACAGAGTCTCGCCCGGGACACATTGCTCTTTTCTCTGGTTTTTATGAAGATCCTTCTGCTGTGTTTACAGGATGGAAACAAAATATTGTAGAATTTGATTCTGTTTTGAATCGATCAACTTATGGCATTGCTTTAGGCTCACCTGATGTTGTTCAAATGTTTGCTAAAGGTATAAACTAACTATATTAGGCTATTTGTTGCATTTGTGCACATGTACATACTTTACATATATATACATATAAACATTATTAACGTATCATAGTTATAGTATTCTATATTTTGAAGGTGTCCGAGGAGAGAACAAAATATTGGTCGAATCTTATCCATCCGATTGGCAAGATTTCCTTGCAGCCAACTCTTCCATTTTAGATACTTGGGTTCTTGACAAATTTGAGCAACTCGTACAAACTCGAGCCATACCGAATCATGACAAACTTTTAATATTTCTACACCTTCTTGGCATTGACAATACGGGTCATGCAAAGAAGCCTCATTCAATGTAAGTATACATATGTAACGTGTAAGCTAAACTTGCCTATACATACATTTGAACTATTTTGAACTACATATATAGTTTTTCTTTGGAGAATGCAAAAAGTTTAACATTATGCTTATATATATATATACAGCCATTAGTGGACGAGTTGTATGTATGTATAATGTATAAATATATATGACATGCCGTCGCCTCTTTTCTATTCCCATATTTGTTATAATTGTAGGGAGTACAATGCTAATATTCTTCTTGTGGATGGAATTGTGAAGACTATCGAGTCACTAGTTGAAAATTACTTTAATGATAAACAGACACTCTTTATTTTTACTTCGGATCATGGAATGACTGATTGGGGTAAATGAAATCATATATTTACATATTACAAGTGTATACAGTTTTGTAACATTTCAACTACATATCGTCAGCTAAGTTCCGTAACCACGTATTATCATTTGACCCCTGAAGGTGAATGTGCGTGCGCGTTCATATATGCTCACGTGCAGTATGCGCCCTCCAGGGCCAAATGATAATACGTGGTTATGGAACTTAGCCGACGATATGTATATTGTGGTTAATTAATCCATGTAACTGTCTATGCATATAGTACCATAATATTTCATGTATACATACGGCCATATTTCATAGACATTTTTTAATCCATATTCGGAATTTTTAAATACTCTTTACGTATGTACATACATAGGATCGCATGGAAGTGGTTCTAAAGCTGAGACTGAGACACCGTTTGTAATATGGGGACCCGGAATCAAGTGCGTAAGCCATATATATTATATATTTTTATATGCTAATGCTATGCAATGCCTATTTATGTACATACATATGTACTTTGCTATACGTATCTATGAGCGTTTACTTAAATTTGTACAGTTATTATGAGGGACCTTTTTTAGCCTTTAAAAAATTTAAATAAAAGCAAGTTTCTTTTTTTTTCACAAGGGTCTTTAAGTGAGAGGACTCCTTATCATATGCATAAATGTATCAGTCTGAGGACACACACACAAAAAACTTTTATAAATCTAATTTCTTCGTGATATATCCGAAAAATAGTTTGTAATCAATATGGCCGAGTCCAGGTATATATGTAAGCCATTGGTGTCTGTACATATGTATCTGTATGCGTCGTATGTGAAAATGTAAGATTATTATTGTTATATGGGAAAGGTACATAAGGCAACAGTTATGTACCTATGTCTATATTTTCTAAAAAAAAGTATCTGTTAAAAAGCTTCTATGTACATACTTACTTATCTATACCTATATACAGACTTACTATTATGTGGAAGCTCAATGTTCTTTCTCTTTCTCTTTTCCCGTGTATACTTCTATGGTGCTTGGCATTGACAATGACAGGAGGACAAAAGAAGGACGTTTGAATCAAGCAGACTTTGCTGCACTGATGGCAGGTGCCCTAAATATTCCTTTCCCAACAAACTCTGTTGGTCGATTCCCTGCAAGTTTTTGGACTTTAAAACCCTTTGCTTTTGATGCTCTCCGTGCAAATTTCTTACAAATCTATCAACTCATGCTGGTCAAGAAAAATCACATTTCTTCCAATCGACGATTCCCATTGACACCTTTTGAAAAGGAACATGAAATTTTTCTCAAACACGATGAGTTTAATGGACTAGCTCACTCATCTAACTACGATAAAGCGGTACAGTCCTCTTCCTTTATATATTTGAATGCATGACACTTGAAAATAGTCTTTGCCCTTTGTTTGTATAAAAGATAAAAACTATATTATACTGTATCATATCTACTTTTGAAATGAATAAATGTTAACAGCGATGGCAAAAGTTGTTTGTATTATCGGAGGCAATGCTTGTATCCAGTAAGTCATAAAACGTAGTATTCCCCACTCCTCCCACCCCCACCAAGTCCAGTCTTGGTGGGAGGAGTGGGATGCAATTATTGCCTGCGACAATAGTTTCATTTTTCTTGATTTCTTCTTTGTTTATCAACAAAAAAAAAGGATGGTTTAATTAAGGTACTACATATATAATCTTGCTTCTCATATACTGTATTTCCTCTTTCCTCTTGTATTTTAGATTGAAACTGTGCATGAGGCAATAAATATGACTTTGGATGGAGTGCATTACTACGAGCGGTACGATCAAGATTTACTGATTTTCCTCGCGGTGACAACTTCCCTCCTATGGATGATTTTAATATTGTCTTTGATACTACACCATGGACTGAGTCGAGGGCTAAATTATAGTCAACGAAAATTCTGGGTGCACGCAGCCGTCCTTTCTTCCTTAATCACCAAAGGTTTCCTATCTTTTGAGTTTTTATTATTTCCCCTAGATTCTTCACCTATATATATCTGTATAATATAAAACATGTGATAGCACAGAGAGAGATGCTCAATTCAATACACACGTATTAATAGGTACACACACATAATATTTCACGTATATATATTGGCAAAAGTATGGTACTATTATTATCAACGTAGGATCTGGCGCGCGTTCCTATGTGTACAATGTAAATGCGATGCCTTTAGAAATCAAATGTGTAATCGAATGAAAAGGTGGGACAAGAGGGATAATAAGTAAGGGACATGGCATGAATGTATACATGGAGACACACATGTTGTGAAAAAAATCCGGGCAGAATGTGAATACCGTATAAACTAGAATAGACTCCCAGGGAGTGTATCCGAAAATATTATAGAGTCCCAGGGAGTCTATTACA
>JAIUND010002870.1:0-19214 GCA_034699125.1 Gisinianus flammeolus | reverse complement strand
AAAAAACTGGATAAAGACAGCTGATGATGGAGGAAATGGAAAGTTGGAAAATGTCCGGGTGAAATGACAGTGAAAGTGAAAGTATATGTGTGTAAAAGTATACGGACCCGAATGGCGGGTCCAGGGAGGAGTTTATTCACGACGGCCACACCCCGTTGATTCCCATCCAGAGCGAGGCAACCCTTCCGGAAACAGTCCATGGGCGTATTGGGACAGTCATAGCAATGAGGTGACAGTGCCCAATAGTTGGTGAGGGTAAAGTTGAAACTGCAGGTCAATCTGGTACTCGGATCCGTCGAGCAGAGTCTGTAACAAGAATGATGTTCAATCTGTGGCACTTCCGGTTGTTCTTGTTGTTGTTGTTGTTGTTCGTCTTGTTGTTGTCTTATTTTCGTTTTGGGTTTGGGTTGCCGTTGCTGTTGTTGTTGCTGTTGCTGTTGAATTGGCTGTGGAGGAGACTGGAATTGGGATGGGAATTGGGGCTGTGAGGGTCGACGGATCCTTAAGGGACCGTCGTGAAGGGACGGTGGAGGAGTCGGGAGGACTCGGAATTGCTCTACCGGAATCCTCTCCAATGACATGTCCCCGTCCACCACATTATTCACATTTAAATTCAACGTGTCCCGCACTTGAGTGGGCAGCCTGTGGTAGGAAATGGGGCGGGACGGACTAAAATTTGAATTTGAAGAATAGGAATTTGAATTGGGTTTCTGCACTTTCTCCCAGGGAAATTTGGATTTGCTATAGCGATGACCGTTGCCATTGCCATTGTATTTCCGGGGTGGTCGTGACGAGGATTGTTGGTTTTGAGGTGGAGGGAAAGAAAGTGACGGTGGTTGGATTTGGATGGGCTGGAAACCAGGGAAAGATGAGGATGAGGATGAAGATGACAATGGCACTGTTCCCTGGGGGAGGTCAAGGGTCAGGTCATTTTTATACGAAGTATACAGCTGTTGCATATAGCCATCATTTGAATTTGATGGCTCCCGACCACCCGGAATGGGCGCGTCCAGCAGACTAGAATAAGATGAAAGCGGTTGATCATTCAGTTTCTGTAGGCTGGCCAAATGGGACCAAAGAGAACTTGCATAATGATTGGATGATGACTGAGGCGGAAGTTGGGCAGCCACCGGAGAAAAACAACAATAACAACAACAACAATATAAAACAACACAAACTGTACTGACGACAGTGGACCACCCGGAAATGTCTAGCCTCTTCATTTTACTATATATACATCACTTGGAACAACACAACACAAATATAACGACTAATCACAAATAACAACAGCAAAAACAAAACAAAGAGGAAACAAAGACTTGAACAATCGACGATGGAAAATCCTCCAGTTTCCACAGTTTCCAGTCACAAAACGAACGACGGACGGGAGAATTCAAAACTGTCTCAAATCCCCCATTATTTCATTTCGCGTTGTTTCTTGTGCTTCTTGTTTCTTGTATACGGAAACAGGGAGCGGGGAAAAACACAAACAAACAAACGGAAACGGACGGAGCAACGCCACCGTAAATTCACTTTTATTGTACAATGTCAAGTGTCAAGTGTGGAAATAGAGATGGAATTTCCCAGTGTGTCCACTTTGGTTGGGCAGTGGAACGAGAGTGAAAATTGTAATCAAGACATTTCCATTCACGGATATATCGATATACAGATGAAAATGAAATGAAAGGGAAAATGTAATAAATATGTATAGCCGATTGACTCACTGACTCACTGCGCCTCACTGACGACTGCTTTACTTTATTCTTTATTAGTGTAATGCGAATGCGAGGAGCGAGACTCCCCATCGTTTTCTCATTGTCATTGTATATATCAAAGTAAATACATGTAATGAAGTGTGTTTTGTGTGTGTGTGTGTGTGTGCAGAATGAAGTTCATTGCAAGTTGTTGAGTTTTGTGTGGGGGAATATGCGAATGTATGCGAATGTACCCATACATAGGTATGTCAATGGGAATGGGAATGTGAATGTGTGATGGAGTGAGTGCATTCACATAAATTGCTCATTGACACAGATCATTGCATTGACTTTTGTGACTTGACTTGACTCGAGTCAACTTTGACGAGTCAAAGAGTGAGCGAGGGAGCGAGTGAGCAAAAACTAAAACTCGTTTTATATACTCGTCCACACAATCTCAATCTGAAGTCTGAACATGAACAGCACAAGAGCACATAAAAAAATAGACCATTGCATTGTCGAGTTTCCCTCACATTTCTTCTCTTCCTTTCTGTGTGTTTTCTGTACACTTTTCTCGTCTTTTTTTATTGCCTTGTTCACGTATGTACCTATGTACATTTCGTATATATTGTTGCGCGTTCTTTTTGTCTATATTGGAGGATGGAAGCTTATCTGTCCACTTCCTTCATGTGTATATATTTATATATGATTTACCTTTTTAGTGTAATCTTTATCTGCCTGTTGTAGTTTGTAGTTGTGGCTTTCATACCTGATTGAAGACAACACGTGTACTCGTACTGTTTTATTTTATTTTATTATTATCATTATATTCCCTCAACATTTCTTTTTAGGTATACAATTTAACTCATTGTCCATTGTTTTAAACTTGTCTTCGTTCTTACTTGCTACGATATTTATTCCATTGAATAGAAATATTCATATATAAATCTAGTCTCGGTCAGAATCAAAATCAAAATCAAAATCAACTTCCACTTTTCTCATCTTTTTTGGATGTTGGATGTTGGATGATGGGGAAAATGACAATCAATAATAAAGACTATAAAGATAAAGAGGATGAGGACAAAAATGGACTTGACAATACTGACTTACTTGAATATAGCTACGTATACACATAAATACTCGTTGTGTGTCTCTCTCTCTCTCTCTCATCACTTTGGACATGCAATGTCCTTTTCCTTTTCCTTATTTTTGACAATCAAGTTTGACTATATTTAAGTCACCGCTCGTTTACCTCAATCGCGTTAATCGCGTTCATCCAATTAAGCATGACATGAAATGAACGGGATTATTGGGATGGAAATTAAATTCTTACATTCATTTTCCCTGTTCTATACTGTAGATACTGTAAAGTGAGATCAAGAGTTTGGTCTTAAAAGAGCTTAAAATCCTTAACTCTCCGCTTGTCTTCCTACTTTTGTTTTTTACCTTATATATATTATACGTTTATATAAGAAGTTGAGAGTTAATACGTGTAAGATATGAGGACAAACAAAAAGAACAGTAACGACTATATACGACTTTCTATACATTCACAATTGACAATTCATTGAACAAGAACAATTTCCATTTCCATTTCCACATTTCCTTTTCCTTACACTTTTCTCTCCATTTTTCTTAATTTTCCTGACTTTTTTTTGGTTTTTTGTTGTTTGTAACGTATGCCTTTTTGCTGTATACTTGTTTGTGCCTTGTTAGCAAAAGGTTTCCCACAGGGCACAATTGGCAAAAAATAATAAAACGTGACTGTCTTCACCCACAGCTGACTATCTGTTTACATGACTTTCCAACTTCAACTCCACAACTGCAATACATGATGAATACATGATCAAAGGAAGAAAAAATGAGATAGGAGAAAAAATGAGATGAGAGAAAAAATGTGTTTGTAACATGTGGGAAATGAAATGGATTTCTAATTGTTACAACCTCACAAGTGTATCTACAACATATTAAGAAGAAAGGAAATAAGTAACGACTATATACAGAAGAGAATAAAACGAGTTACACACACGCTGCTCCATTATGTCATTCATTTTTTTGTACTCATCCCATGCACAATTCCACTTATTAAATACACAGCGAGCTGTACCGAGCAAATCACTGTTAGAACAAAGAACAAGTCACGTTGTCGGATGGTGAAAAATTAGTATAGGTATACGAATACAAATAAAAAATGACGCAGTTTCCTTCCAACAATTTCCACATTTAATAGTTTAATACATATATATATATATAGTTTCCAATTATTAATTGCTCATCGTGAAAAAATGGACTGTACGAATGAGTTGAGTTCACCACCGCACACCACACACCACACAAGTTCACGTCATCAAATCAAATGTGGAAGCTCACACTCACACTCACACACAAACACACAGTTATTATTGCATTTATTATTGCACTACATACTTGATTCTATATTATGATTTTATGATGATTTATTCGGCGAACGTTTGAAAGTCATCATCATCATCATTCGCATTATGTGAAACTATATATATATATATATCTACCAATATACTTTTCCTTTTCCTTTCCCATCACACCACATACACACACAGACACAGAAGACATCAAGGATGATGCCGGTTGGAAGTTATTGGAAGTAGCAATTACATGCTAATGTAAAATGTTACAATGGAATGTGGAATATTGAATATATGGACCAATACCAATCCCATGTATCTTACAATCGTATATACATAAGATATACAATATTATTTGTTAAGACTCTTAACTTAAGAGGCTCGTAATAGTAATAGTAATACATATATAGTAGTTAATAGTAATAGGAATTACACCGTGGTTCTGTGTTCTGTTCCACCTGCCAATTTCCAATTTCCAATTTCATTCTGACATTCTTCTTACCATTAATATTAATATCATTCCTATATACGCTACATGTTTTACTGCATGGTGCTGACTGATAATGATAATGATATTGATATTGATATTTGGCAGTGGGAAATGAGTTAATGAAATTGAAATATTGAAATCATCTAAATGAATATATCTTACATCTGATGCTGTCAAAGTCAGATGTGCGAATGCCAACTGGGGCAACTGGGGCATCTTGAGAATTCCGTCCATTCCATTTTCCCTTTTCATTTTCATTTTCATTTTTTTATTCTATATTATATGTGTACATTTCGTTTGGCCTCCGGGAAATTCCCTAAACATTTTTTCCTTTCTCACACACTCACACACACTCACTTTATCTTTTATTTAGGCATAATAAATACATATATTTTAGGTGTACCTATATATATACAACATGGACATATTTATATAGTCATAATGTATTTTGAATACAATTTTTGGACGCTGCAAACGTTTTGTCCGAGTGTCTGCACACACACCGTCAAGCATTGAATTGACTGGAGATTTATGACGTTTTTTCCTTTACCCTTTCCCCCGAGAATGTGAATGTGTGAAAATGAAAATGCGAATGTGTGGTTTTGAATTCGCATATGTATTTTATATAGTTTGAAAGCTTGTCACAAATGGAATTTGTTTGTTGTTTTGTGTGACGACCAGACTTTTGAAGTTTGAAAGTCTCTTTGCGGCTTCCGGTGCTAAAAAAAATATATATCAATATCGATTTCTTGTTCAAACTGTTTTCTTATATATATTGTCAGTTTTTGTATGCGCGGGGAAAGGCAGCTGGCAAAATATTTCCAATGCCCACACACACACACACACATTATTCCGGCGGCCTATATACATACGTATATCTATATATGTATATACTATAGTATTAATGCCCAAAATATTAAAATGTCTTGAATTCTGGAGGTATCTTATATTATGTATATAAAAACATAAACAAATTTGGATATCCTGCGGCTTTTTCTTTGTCCCAATGGATTTGTCGCAATTTGTATTTGTCAGCGTCCTCATCGTTCGTCCTTCACTATTATATATTACATATCAGCTTTGAAATATATTGACATATATATATATAGTGAGGAGAATATGTATATAGCGTAAGAAATGGACAATTTGTCTGTGCTCTCATCCTCAGTCCTCAACTTATTAATATTGAATTGACTCGAGACCATTTAGTGTGGAGACAAATATATACAGTGAGGAATTTGATATGGAATATATTTTACTCCACATTACATTTTACTGGGATTTTTGGATGGATTTTCTCTGCATTTTCTTTCCCGGATTTGTGGTGGTGATGTTTTTCCGTATCGGGATTTTATAAGTGATTGCATATATATATATATATATATTTATAAATGATGTAAAATAAGTATACACAGGATAATTATAATTACGAATGGAAATCTCATGGGTTTCCTTTTGGTACTTGTGGTATTTGGCGTGTTCAGCTCTCGTTTGTTCTTATTGTTCTTGGTCGTCGCTTCTGCTGATGCTGCTCCTTCCCATCAGCACGCCCATCAATTTCAGTGGAGCCGGATCTTGACAAGAGATTTCCTGGAGCATTTTGACATTGTACAAATTCAAGTACAAGTCTCGCAAGACATAGACAAACAAAGTGGTGGTAATTACAATGTCTATACATATCGTCTGTTAAGTTCAAAAAGGAACTATAATTATTTTCCTTAATTTCGTTGACCTGCTCGCAAAGGTCAAATGGCTGGAGATGGAGCTGTGGGTCCTTCGACATGATTGTCTGCCATGACCTTTTCTGTCACCCTCAATTTTTCCACAATTTTACCCGCAAAGACGGACGCAGTAGGAGCATTTCCAACACAAATCAAGGAAAATCTTTATAGTTCGTTTGTGAACTTAACAGAAACAGACGATATGTACATTTAAAAGAAAATACGGTAAAACATTATTAGCTTAGTTTTTTCGTTGGTTTTATCTAAGTGTCCAATCATTTACCGTCATGCTATATCCAGTTATCCTTGGTTTTTGGACAATTTCAAGAATTATATTATGTAGTAGACATACTATAGCCTGGGCTTTTAATTCAAGTTTTACGGTATATGTCTGCTATCATCATTTGTTTTCGTTCACTTGGTGTGCGAGTGTCCAAAAAATGATGGTGGAAATTTTTTGTACATTTGTACTGGGAAATTTGGAATTTGGAATTTTTGTTGCAGATTTTGACACGGGGAATTTTCCCAGCTCCCAATTCCAATTCCAATTCCTCGCCTACTTGAAATGGGACGGGCTGACAAATATCTCGAGTGTGAACAACTCATTCCACCTCAAAAACAACGGGGTTTTCTTGATATCCGTCCGGACGATTGCGGAACTTTCCCGCGTACTCAATTCGGTATTTACGATACACTTTGATTTTGACCACATATTTGACGATATTACTATAATTATAAATTAATTAATTAATTATAATCCTCAACTGTACATACGAATTTGAAATGGAATTTACCCCGCTTTTCCCTCCTTCTCTTAAATATATAGCCTTCAAAATTAACCTGTGACAGCAACTGCCCCATTTTCATCGCCCTCTTCTTGGAGACTCTGAATCATCCCAATCTGAATCGGAATGACATGATCTCAAATGCAACCAATTCAATTGAAGCGATGGTGAATTCCTCGGAGGAAATGCGCGGATTTTTTGGATTGAATCGACAAATCACATTTTTATTTTTACCTATATCCATCACGAGCAGTAGTGACCGCGAAAATCATTCACCATCATCCCAATTCAAATCCCCCAAAAAATCCTTCGGGGAAAATGAGATGGGAAGGATAAAAGTCCAGTCGTCACAGTCACAGTCACAGTTGGAGTCGTCATTGGTGACGGCCGTGGACGTTTGGACACTGGCTGACCGCGTGACCCTTGTCAAAACCAATCTGACACTCCCCATTTCCATACAACATTTCCATAGCGGATTCCTCCAACGGCGCTCTAATTTCCGGAATGTGACCATCCGAGCTGTCGCGCAGGTTCAAAAAGGAAAAACATAGGAAAAACAAAACCACAAAACAAAAAAGGGCGGGGAAAAATATGAAATATTAAAAACAAAAAACCCATAATTTTCTGTGTGTGCGTGTTTTTGTCTTTTGGAATTAATATTAGTTGGATCCCGGCTGGCCGTTTTACATCAATTACACGTTGAACGAGAGGACGGGCGAAGTCCGGTTCAAAAGCGGGATCGTCGTGGAAGCCATTCAATTCCTATCAACTGCTTTGAATTTCACGTGCGACCTCTTTAAACGATTGAATATTTCAAATTTTAAAAATCCCGCGCGCGGTGCTCCTTCACTTTATTGAATTGATAAATTATTTATTTAATTTGAAGCTAATACGATAAATTAAATACCCAAATTATATACAATGAATTGCTGAAGGGCTGGTTTAATTCCGGTGGATTTTCTATAATAGGGTGATTCCAGTGGCGGGGAAGGGTTACGTCAATTCAAATAATGACACGCCTCAGGGCATGGTTGCGCAGGTCCTTGAGGGTGAAGCGGACATCTCCATAATTCCCACAATCATCCTGACCACCACGAATAAACCCGGGATTCTCTTCCTCCATCCGACGTACTCGAGCATGTAAGGGCGCGGAAAGGATGATGATTCACATTCACACGGGGATTCTTTTGAACTGAATTTGAATTTGAATTTCACGCTTGTCTCTGTGTTTCTCTTTGTATAGACTCCAAGTGTACATGCTCAAGCAGCCGTCTAGTGCCGTCCGGGACATTTACACCAAGACCTTTGACACGGAGCTTTGGCTCTCCGTCCTCTCTGCTTTCCTTGTCATCCTCCCTTTTTCCTTGAGGGCCTGTCTCTGGATCAAAAAAGGGGGGTGGGAAAAAAGGGGCAAGGACGATAATAAAAGGCTAATGATGATGATGATGAGGATGGATGATGATGAGGGGAGGGAAAAGGAGGAGCGAGTGGGGGAAGAAGCAGGGATTTGGTCGATGGGGATGATTTGTCAACAGGGCTGGCATGTTCAACCCGAATCCTTGTCCATCCGGATCCTTTTCCTGGGAGCCCTTGTCACTGGTCAAATCCTGTATGTGGCCTATTCCGCCTCCCTCACTTCCATCCTCTCCAGTGAGGAAAAATTCATTAAAAGCCCTGCGGACATCCTCCGGCTCAATGTGCCAATCTTCAATGATGCCTACACTCACCGGACGGAATTAATCGTCAACGTAAATATACCAATACAAAAAAAAACCACAAAAACAACAAGCAATTTTGACGCACCAATTTCAAATCCCATGTGGTTCACTTTTCCAACCACAGTGTTGTATAATTCTGTTGGTCATTCTTCTTAGAATTTTACCACACGCATCGGTATAGGAAGAATTATTAATGAGGAATTGGAATTACCGAAAAGAATTGGCAAAATATTGAATTTTTGAGGGAATTCGGAATTACCAAAAAATGTCC
The DNA here is from genome assembly GCA_034699125.1 of Gisinianus flammeolus. Taxonomy (NCBI): domain Eukaryota; kingdom Metazoa; phylum Arthropoda; class Collembola; order Symphypleona; family Katiannidae; genus Gisinianus; species Gisinianus flammeolus. The sequence continues at coordinate 10,151 of JAIUND010002870.1, read as the reverse complement.
AAAAAGAATTGGCAAAATATTGAATTGTTGAGGGAATTTGGAATTATCAAAGAATTAGGATCAACCAAGGAATTTTCTCAAAAGAAATACTACAAGGAATTATATTAGGATCACCAAAGACTCAATTCAAAAAAGAATTACCTGGAATTATACAACACTGTTTCCAACTCAAATTCCAATTTAAAGGAAAACCGCTCATTTTGATCATAATGGTATTATGTTTTGAATTTTCTTGAACTAATTCTGATAAATGTATTAAGGAATGGTACAAAAGTCGTGGGGAGATGGCGCCGGCGTCCTCGCAGGTTTTCCCCGCGGAAGCAGTCCTTTTAATCACCAAACGGAACAAGGCATTCCTATCCAAACCGGATAATTTCTACCCGGCCCTTCAAGATTTCTATGAGGACTTGAACTTGAAGAAGTCGGCCGTGGCTCAGGAGTTTTGTGGGAAATTCCTGGTCATCCCAGTCAATTCTCCACCCGCCGTCGGTGCCATGTTCATCCGGAGCGGATCCCCCCTCAAAAATCTCTTCAATCAAAAGTGAGCGCTCCGCGCCGCGCGGATTATTTTATTTTGAAAAATCAAAATGATTTATTGTAAAAAAAAAAAAAATACTGCGCCTATATTATTTATTATGTAGGTACTTTTATTTCTTTATTTTTATTTGGTGGCACAACAAAAGTGATTCAGCGCCGTGCGCTTTTTATATATATATATATACGTTTCCCTGAACTTTTTATTCAAAGGATCGCGCTCATGTATGAAAGAGGTTTGAAATATCGCGGGGAGCGGAATTACTATCGTGGCGTCTCTGTGAGGTGCTTGCAATTGGACAATATGGAGCGGAAACCGTTAGGATTCAAAGATGTAATTTCCGCCTTTTTCATCCTCCTCGCCGGTTTTATCATCTCCTTGACGATTTTCGGGGTGGAATTCCTCATCATTTCTAATGGAACGGAATCCGTCAAGGGCTGTCGGAAAATGGAGAGTTGTGTTGATTGTTTTGGGCCATTTCAAAGAGCTAATGAAATTATTCCCCCCCGAATTCAAAACAAATTTAAAAAATTTAACTTTCACATGTAAAAGCTGTGTATAAAAAGAAGGGGAAAGGACCAATAAAAAACGGGGGATCAAATTGACATTTATTTAATTGGCGATTTAATTTTGTAATTACAATCACAAGGATTAAGAAAAATAAAAAGTTTATTGATTGATTAAATTGGAAATTGGATTATTTCATAATCGGGCGGGCGACTATAATTATTCTTTTTGATTCTGGAACAATTGCTTCCCTTTAAGCGCGATTCGACTGGCTTTGAGGCCGACGTCCTTCCCCGCGCCGATCCCTTTCTTAATATCCGTGATTTGCGGGAGGAAAGCGCACGTGAGAACTTTTTCATTGCGACACTTTTGAGCGTTCGCATTGCAAACGGCGATGCAAAGTTCCCGCCCGCCATCACCGAGCAAAGGACAAGGCGTGGAGCAGACTTGTTGGGAGTATTGACAAATGAAGCCGATGGTGAACTCACATTGGAGGACCAACTTGTTCAGGCTACTCAGCGCCAAGCTCATCGCCGGGAATTTCCCTTGGATCTCGGACAGTTTGGAGCCGGGCAAGGTGGCGCCATATTTGGATCCCGCGAATCCCTCTGAAACAAATCCCCCCAAAAATCATTAAAATCATTCACATCATTGAAATTATTTAAATCCTTGAGATTATTCAAATCCTTGAGATTATTCAAATCATTGAAATTATTCAAATCATTGAAAATGAAAAGGGGAGATAAAATGGCGGGAAAACATTAAAATATGTACAAATATGTATGGAAATTCAAACCGTTGACAAGACGATCCGAGTTCTTATCCGCGCTTTCCGTCATCAATTTGAGGAGGTCCACAAAAATCCCGGGCATTTGCGAACCCAAATCGACGGCTGCTTCCGGAATCACTTTACACAATAAAAACAGTGTTGCAAATAATTGGCGGGGGGATTCAAAATTCAAATCATAAATGGCGTAGGTTTTCTGTATTAGGTTTTGTATACTGGGAATTCCGGGTATTGACGACTGTGGAAGTCCAGCGACGCTCACAATCATCCAAATCCCAGAAATGGTCACTAAAGTCCATCGATTAAAGTTCAAATTGATCATTTTCCCGTCCGTCTTCTTCAAATTTCCTATATTAATTCTATATATTCTTGATTTGTGTGGGACAGCCTATAATTTTTTTTTAGACAATAATAATTAAAAGTACTGAATAGAATTGAATAGAACCGCAAATCCCAGCAAATCCAATAAAACTTTATATAGACACAGAAAATGGATTAAATGGACAGTGGTTTTATGGATTTTAATGGACAAAATATATTAGTCATCAATTTGAAAGAGAAAGAGCATATATACGATATAACAATGAGAGAGCAAACGAAAACAAACAGCATGTAATATTTATATATATGAACAAAGAGCGTATTTTTTACTTTTGATTGTCCCCTTCATTTTTGATTTTGTTTTATGATCCCCCATTAAAACGCCTGTTAACATTTAACTGAACGTCAAATTGACAACTTTGGTGACCGACTCTGACTTTTGACTGTGTGCATGTGTATCATATATATATAAGTCTTGGTATAATTCTTTTGGAATCGAATCCACAGAATTAGGTATGACTATAAGAATTATCTAGAGTTAAAATTACAAATATATAGCTTCGGTATAGGAAGAATTACTAAGGAATTGGAATTACCAAAAAATTTCAAAAAAGAATTGGTAAGGAATTGGAATTATAGCAAAAGAATTACCGTATAGACTGTCATAGAACCCCAAGGGGGTTGTATCGGAAAATCTTATAGAATAGAAGCCCAGTGGGGAACGTAAGGATTATGTATGTACGACAATGTATTTGACATGGGCGCAGGATTTAGTATCTGTAGACATGTGGGGTTCTAATAACAGTAAATATATATAGGGTACCTAGAATTCGGATTGCCAAAAAGTGGAATTATACAACACTGGTGTGTACAAAGAAAATCCTTTCTATATTATATATATATATATATATATACCGTAAAACGGGGTGATTTCGTTCACTGCGCGCTGCATGTTTCGGATTTATAATTGCTCCACTTCCGGATATTATATTATATATATACACTGGCAGCTCGCGACCATATATACTGATTGTGCGTTAAATGGCCTTTCATTCAGTATTTTTCTTTTACGTGGTCATTGATTAGGATGGGTTTCAAAAAGTACTGTCCAATTCCCAATTTGTACTTTACCTGGGCATTGGGACTAATATAGTCGTTAAACGAATCCTTTGGCACTTTCGTCGTTGATAGTATATATATATATAGGTATAGTTAATTTGAAATATTTGAATCAAGTGTATATTGTTTTTGTATATTGTTGTAAATACATTTAAATATTTATTTCGACAACGTACAATGTACAATTTACAATTTACAATTTATATACAATTATGTGGTCAACGCATTAGGAGTTGACGCATTTAAATTTCGGATTGACAAGTGTGCTCAATTACATTCAAATTAAAATTGAAACTATATACACAAGGAGGAAAATCGGAAGGGGAGAAATTAATTGGACATTGAGTGAATGTGTCCATTTATACAAACAAATACCGCATCTACCAGACATATAGGTGAAGGGTTTTTTTCACACTAATAAATATCTAAAACTATATATATAGAATCTGAATATACATGAAGATGAAGATGAATAAGCGTTATATTTATATATATATACATATTGATGATTATTGGAATGTTTTGGGGCGCTTTGAGCCCTTTGATTTCAATTTTGATTGGGGATTGTGAGATCTTATATGACATTTCACTTATGGTGTTTCTTCTTATTGTTATATATAATTCTTGTCCGCACACAGCCAGCCATTGATTTATTATATTTATACAGCATTTCACATTTAGCGGAGGAAATATTCTGGGAATTCCGTCCGTCGCTTGACCTGATGCTGGTGCTCCTGATGCTGATGCTTTTGACTGACTGTTGTTGTTGTGGTTTGCGTTTGCCGCTGTGCTCGGATGGAAGTTGGGCTGGATGGGGGTGTGGGTGGGGGTGGAAGTGGAAACCCCGCCTCATTATCTTCTTGATGATTCGGAGAGATCTCAATGTAGTAGCGAATACTATGATAAAGATCCGACCAGAAATGATGACGTTGTGTTGGAGGGTCTCGCGTCCATTTCGCCGGCCAGACCAATTCCGAACCACCATCCTCTGCAAAACAAAATCATGCACGGAGAAGAAAAGGTTAAAAAATCCATCAGGTCCATCACTAAAAAACTAATATGTACTAGGCTAATAATTGAGGTAGGTGTGTACAATCTCCAGATTCGTTACGTATTAATATAATACGTAACGAATCTGGAGAGGGCTTTCATTTCACGTTTTACGCTTATACATATGTACATAGGTATATGGAAAGTGGTGAGGAAGTGTTTCGTAAGTAGCTACTCATTTCCAATGGATTTCTCCCCTGGAAATGCGTAGCTATATATTACTGACGAGACACGTGTGTGTTCTGTACCATTTTCGATATACCAAAACAAAATAAGCACACACACATTTCAACTTCCAACCGGGTTTTTTTGTATATTCGCGTGTGTGAGAGTTTAGCGATATTATTTTGATTGCTTTTGGACTTTTGGCGGAGAAAAGAGTGGAAGTGTGGAAAGTGTGGAAAGTGCGTAGAGGAAATCTCTCCACTGGATATCGATCCATCCGCAATCACACTCACACACATAATCTCTATATATATACGTATATAGATTTCCTCACGCACTTTTATATATATATATATACGCATTCTGCCTTTCTCTCTCATCTTTTTCTCTCTCGCCTGTCTGTCTTCGTCTCACAATTTGAATCAGAACCCAATTGCCAATTGAAAATGTATATGTGTAAACTTCTTTTGGATTTCTAAATACAAGTAAACAGATGATAATTTGTACACAATTTATAGTAATTTCAAAGGTGTTTTTTCCTTGTCGTACTTGTGCCTGTGCCTGTGTCTCCGGATGATCTCAAGGGCTGTCGCTCAGCATCCCGTTCACCGCCTTCATATCTTCTCGATTCCTATATATACACACACAATTTAAAATCACATCATCCATCATCATCATCATCATTATAATTATGAATTCAATAGCTTATTTAGATAAGGTAAAACAAAAATGTTATAGTCCAAGTGAAAAGGAAAAAGGATCCACAGGAATTTTACATTGTCCATTTCGGATTTTGCACAATGGATTTTTGGAGGTTTGGATTTTTGAAGTTTTGAAGTTTTGGAGGTTTGGAATTTTGAAGTTTTGGATCTTTGGAGTTTTGGATTTTTGAAGTATGGTGGAGTTTTGGGGGAATGCTCGAAAAAATAAATCCCGTCTCAAAAGTCTGTTCCCATTTTGACGGTGGGGAACTTGTTGAGATTGGGCAGAAACTTTTGGGTGCATGTTAAACCTTGTAAAGTTGTCTTACCATTTCTATATGTAGATAATTATTCCGTTTTGCTCTTCTCCTTTGTTTTTGTAATATTCTTCTCGTGATTTGATTTTAGGTTGTTTTGGAGAGTGCAGAATTTCGCACTGTTGTATAATTCCCTGTACTGTTTTTAACGGGGATTTTTTACATGTATTAAATTGTGTCGGGAAATGTTTAGGGTTTAGATGAGATTCAAATTGTGAAAGCTAACGAACAATTTCGAGTTTAATTGAATATTTGGATTTGGATTTGGATTGTCTTTTGTGTTGTGTTCCATCACAGTTGTGTTGATGCTTCGTCAAATGTTTCCATGGAACTGCGATGATTGTGAATGAACTGAAATGAACTCGGCAACCGAACGACCGACGGAGTTTCCTCTTTTCCTTTTCCTTGTGGCTTGTGTGGACGTCTATAGAATGTCTATAGAAACTCTAGAACAAACCAAAACAACTTTCTCTTTCCCTTTACAACAAACATGCACACACACGCACACAGCAAAGAGAGACGGAGAAGGAAAGTGCGTTGCGGCACAGAGGAAACGCACTCACGCACCTACGCACTTCTCTCGCTCTCTCTCTCTCTCTCTCTCTCTAACAGCTATAAAATATGTACGTACATACAATACAATGCAATTAAATTAAATTTAAATATGAAAAAGCGGATTGAGTCCGTGTGGACTCACTAAAATGTCTATATATCAATCACACATTTTTATTCGTGTACATTTCTATTATGCAGCAATCCACATCCACACACAGACTGACTATATATATATATAACAATACAAATTAATGCCACAGCACTTTTTGTCTGTATTATACACATTTTCCTGCGTATACATATTTTCATGTATTTTGCATATTCCGCTTCTGAATGTACAAGGATCTATACAAGCTTTGAAATTGTGAGAAATCTCACTTTCGCTTCTTTTCCCACATGGCAAAAATCATTCAAATTCCAAACATTTTCCCGTAAAATACAAACTATAGAAACAGCTGACGAGAAGTCACATATAGGAAATCGATATCTTTCCGCCCAACTTTTCCCTTTCAAACACACACATTTCCTTTCTCTCCTCTCAATTTCTCGGGGATTCGGGATTTTCAATACTAAAACGGAAACCAATACATTCAATTTATAGTCGATCTATATTTATATTATGTATATATATGGGATTATAGTATTTAGTACAGAAAAATAATGAGCCGGAAGTTGAGCCTGAGTTGCCTACGAAATCTCTTCTCGGCCCGAGAATCCGAAGAATCCGAAGGGAAATTCGGATGGTCACCTATGGAAAATGCCCTAGGAATTGAATTGGTGAGTATACAAAGAGAAAAAATCGGGAAATTACGGAAATACTGGAAGTATAATAATAATAATAATACATAATAATATTAATATGGACAAGAGTTGGAAATTTGGAAATATATATTGATTTTCCCGGTCGTTTGAATTTTGAATTTTGAATTTCCTCTTTTGTTCCTTCTTACGTACTTTTGTAAATAGATATTAAAAGAAATTTTCTCGCATTTGGAGCTGACGGATTTGAGGAATTGTCGCTTGGTTTCCTCGTCATGGAGATTGATGGCGTCCGAGGTCATGACTTGCGCAGACTTGACCAAGCTAATTTTGTACGTGACGGACTTTGGGACTTGGCGCAAGTCCGCTTGGACATCCCGCCAATTCATCCATGATCATTCCTTGCTCTATCTCAACCAACTTCTTCATTTGAATACCAAAGCCAACGATAAGGACGCGCCAAATTTAAATTCGAATTCAAGTTTAAACGTGAATTTCCCCTGTACGAATTACGAATTCCGGTTCGTCGGTCAATTATCTTCGAATGCGGACCTACAAGCATTTTTCAAGGTCCAAGGACCTCGAATAAAAACCCTGACGTTGAACAAAAAAACGTGGAAGTCCGATCTCGAATCATCATCATCATCAGGAAGCGACCAAGCAGCAGAAGAAGATGTTCATCGTGAAAAACAAACCTTGTATGAATTACTGAATAATTGGGCGCCAAACGTGGAAATCCTCACGATTCACGGATTTGAATTCAATTGGATGATGATTCAGTCCAACGGCGAACTCCTCGAAGAATCCCCAGAATCCCCGAGGTTCTTGGAATTCTCCCTTCCCGCCCTCAAAATCCTCAGATATCCTTGCACCCCTCATTTTGGTCACAATCCCCCATTTTTCACCGTCACTCCAGACATCCTTGCTCCGTCCATCCCACTCTCCAGCTGCACCATCATGAAAATCCTGGAGGGCGCGCGGAATTTGAAGTCAGTGGAGAATTTCCGAGTGACGGACACGGCACTATTTGTACTCGCCCGGAAAATTCATTTAATCAAGGATTTCGTGATGGAAGTGGACAAAGTGGAGGTGGAAAACCTTCGGGATTTTGTTCATTCCCAACAGCAGCCGCCAGCACTGGAGAAACTCGTCGTGTCCCGAGCTTTTGGGCGTCAAAAATCGGATTTCCCGGTCCTTCTATCCACCGAATTCACTCGGCTCCTCGAGTCCAGTTCCACCACGTTGACGTCCTTGGAAATCACGTCATTTGGCGGGAATCTAGTGGCGGGTGTGCAGTTCCCCCCGCGAATGGAGAACCTGAGGAATTTGATACTTTTGGGGATTCATCAAGGGCATTTTGTGGAGTTCCAAAGACTTTTCCCCAATGTCAACGGCAATGGCAATGGAAATGCCGATGGGATTTGTCAATTTCAAATATTAGATCTCCCATCAACTTTCCCGCGTCTCCGCTCCTTCTGTTTCCAGCTCTTGACGAATGAGAAAAGTCACTGGGATTTGTATTTCCCGCCAGGGGGTGTCATTTCCGGGCGATTTGAGACGGTGGAAGAGTTGGAAATTGTGGCTTGGCGGGATTGCTCCGTTTTTTGGCTGGAGAAACTAAGGCAGATTTGCCCGAATGTGAAGAGACTTAAATTGACAAGATTCTCCGGATTCGACTATTTGGATTGGCTGATGGAAAGGGCGGGAAATGGAGGGATCTTGAGTGATTTGAAAACCATTGAATTCCATGGGCAGAGAATGACGAAAGAGTTTCGGAATTTGGATTCCATGCTCACCGGGATTTCGGAAGGGAAATGTGACGAGTTGAGATCTGAATTGTCAGCGGGGAATTTGAATTTCCCGTTGATGGAGAATGTCCAGGAATTCGTTGAGCACCCGTCTTTGTCCTGTTTAAAAAGTGAGTCAGGAATCTAAATTCATTTTAATTATGTGTGTACATTGTGATTGTGTGTATTTAATTGAAAATTGACGCTTTTAATTCTTTGGATTTAATTATTTAATTGTAAATTGTAAATTGAATTCCACACAGAGTTGACAACGTTCAAAATCCTATTTGGTGACATTTCGGACTGGCTGGGAATCGAACCCAGACCTTTACCAATGTCACAGTTGAGCCATGAATTGGCGTTTAAAAGGATGCCGGACCTTAAAGTGACCATTGGATTTGATCACTCGGATAAATCCACTCGGGGTAACTTGAAACTCTGCCTTTTGTCTACTTTTATCATTAATAATCTGCCATTTAAAATTAATTCCCTATCAAATGTAATGTAATCTATATATTAAATGCTGTTTGTCTTAATTGCTATTTTTTTTGTTTGGTCAAATTTGTTTTTCGTATATTTCAGAGCTAAAAGTCGCGCTGGACCCCATCGCGCCATTTATAAACATTTCCCATTTCCTCTACACCGACATTTATTAATTCTGTTTACTTGTGTGAATTAAATGATTAAACTCTTTCAATTGTATTCTAGTTTTTAAATTTTTAAATATATAGCTCAAAAATGTAATTTATTGTATATATAATACAACTTCTCACTGCATTGAACAGTTTAGAATTGACAATATTTATATACACATACACAATTCAGGAAATCCCCGATGATTTATATTATTATATTATATGTTAAAGAATCCTCAGCCTATATTTTCTCTCGTCATTTGATTGTGGTTTTGACTATGTATAATTCGAAATTCAAATTGGGATTTAGATTTTAGACAAGGCGAGTGAGTTCGCGGTAGAAACTGGGGAGGGCCATGAGGATTTGACTCGTCGCGCCCACCCCCAAAACGAGTATCAAAATATCCATGATCGTCTTCATGAGCGGATCCAACTATATATTTATACACAAATATTACACACAAACAAATTCAATCACATTATTTTGGCATTTAATTACAGCGGCAAATTTAAATCCCCAAAAAAAATTCGGATGGTTTAATTCGTATATGTACTATATTATTATTATTATTATTATGCATGTAATTAATTAAATGGATTTATTATTATGGGACAGGCGGCTTACGCGAAGATCGAAATAGTATTTGACGAGATCAATGGAGACGGAGACCCACATGGCGGCTAATTTAAAATACAAATATACAATACAATTACAATACACACACATATTGTTTTTTCATTTCCCTGTGCCTTTGTCTATTACATATGAAGTTGTCGATGGAATAACGGGCCGAAGACGTATTTTCACTTTTTTGCATATTCTTGTGTAGAAGAATATGGGCTATTTTATAGAAACAGTTAGAAATTTGTCAAAAAATTGCAAATATTTTTAATTTATTTATAAAAATTACTT
>JAIUND010002869.1:0-19215 GCA_034699125.1 Gisinianus flammeolus | reverse complement strand
TGCGTCTTTTTCTAAATACTCCACTGAGCACATAGGTCCTTTTAGAATTAACCATTTCGGCTATAGCGCTTTTTGGACTTTCACGAACGATATGTAATTCTATAGGGAATGTACACTGGCTGAAATATAATGCGTAAGTGTACTGTGTCCATGTTTGTTTGCCAATATTCTGTACATGAAAGGAATATACTGTGAACTATATAGCAATAGCTTAGAGTCTTCGAACATCCCTTAACCATAAACTACAGTCAAGGACAAACTCATTAACTGTCAAACTCTGACTTCCACACGCCAGTACAATCCAGCAACTACATGTAAATACGATACAGCGCAATATTCGATGGAAAATTATATTGCTTGCAATGGGTTTATTAAAATACGCATGTTTCAGATAACTGGTTGAATGATAAATATAATAAGGCTCAAGGCTTAATGTAGATTAGAGACGATAACTGAACTCTCGAGTCTCTTGATCCCTTGTTTGTTGTATTTATTTATTTTCAAATGACTGACTCGGTAAATACTCGGTAAATACTGGATAAATGCAGCGTGTGTCATAGTTTTACGGTAATTCTGTAGTTTTTTCCTCGCCAACTTGTCGTTATATACAATATATAGACGAAACTTTTAAAGGTGCTGTTGGCTTTGAAAATACTGAGTGATCCTTGTTTTGTTTTTAGAATGCATAAATAAAATGAATGTTCTGTTATTGTACATAAGTTTTTCAAATCAAAATATATTTTTTGAGCCGGGTTTCATGGACCAATACACTTCTCAAATATTTACATTACAATATGAACAACAATAATCATGGCCGGCCTAATGAAAGCTTTTTCAAAGCACTGCGGCTGAATCGTTTGTTTACTCTTTTTTTTTGCTGTGGACAGAAAATCATATTTGAATTGGTATTTTTGAATAGTTTTAAACTATTAGTTTAAGAACTGTCAGAATCACTAGCAAATTTATTCAGGTTTCTTTCTAGCAAATTATTCCAAAATTCTTTTACATTGAGCTACAAAAAGAAGCTTTAACATAAATAAACTCTTAGAACGGAGCGGTGGAAATGGCATTTTCCAGTGGATTCTCGCCAGTATAGAGTTTGGGACTTGGAGACAAGACGTTCGTTTGTTTAGCGCTGACTTTAGTTGTTCAGACAATCGTTTTGGTCTCATTCAACAAGAAAGAGACGGATCACTGTCATTTTGAACGAACAAGAATTTCATTCCAGAGGAAGGAAATATGGCTGGAGAGCGGTAAAAGCCCTTTGAATTCAATTTCTGTTTATTAAACAATTTAGAAGTTTTATTTTAGACCATTTGTGCAAAGTGTGGTAATTTAGACCATTGTGGAAAAATTTGCCTTCATTCTAAAATAATAACTATCTGTAATCAGTGATTACTAAGCACTGTGTTTTGCATAAAAATATGCAAAGCAACAGAGTTCATGTAAATAAAGTTGTTTCCTGAATCCAATACATTTTCTTGAGCACTTATTTTGAATGAAATTGATGACTTTGTATTGTAGAAAGCCGACTGTGGATGTGGTGGATCTGGCAGTGAAGGATGGTGACTATGAAAGCGAAAGCATAAATCATAATGAGGAAAGCAGGGATTTAGTTAATCAGAAACTAATTTTGGATCAAATGCAGAACTCCCAATTTCCGACAGTACAAATTTTCACAAATTCCGTTTATTTGTCATCCTGTCATGACAAAATCTCACACAAAAAAGAAAGTTAATTCTGAGCGTTCGATCTTCCAGAACAAAAGCGTAATTGGAATTTATTGTAACTCATTCTATAGCTGCATATTTAAGTAATTAGGCATATACAGATATTTATCGTACAACAGTTTACTTACTATCTGTATTTTGAAATCTAATCCTCTGATGACGTTTCAAAAATTTCAGGAGCAGACCACCCTGTCCATTTTCGCTGTGTTGGTCAAGTCGTCGTCAGAGGTTTTACTCGACCATTTGACCTCCGTTCATCGAGTTGGAATTTTCCGTGGGTCATCGACTGTCATTGAAACCCCTTTGAACTGTCATGATTCCTCATTTCTTCAGTTCACAAGTAATTTCATACACACAAAAGTCTTGATGTGACTCAAATCATGACTTTCTCGGCTTTGATTTTAATTGTTGTCATGTTCTTGTTTCATTTATCTACAGATACTCAGATTACCGTTGGGTTCCCGTCATTTTAGAAGACTTTGGCACAAACTTTGTCGTAATTCTTAATGAAACGAAAGACTTTTATTTCATTTGGATCTCGCTTGCCGAAGATGAGAAAAAAACTGATGATTTTGTAGCTCGATTTCGAATTCAGAATGAGACTCGACAAAACTCGGTTTGTTTTTTATTTCTTGAACTAACTTTAATGCAATGATTTGTCGATTTTTAAATCCTCTTGATTATTTAAAGCAAGAATTATAGTATTCATTTTCGTTTTGTGCAATTTAAATGTGGAATATGTGCAAAGTGTTGGCTTAGCTGGGAGGGACGACCAAATACTGTATCGGAGGCTGAAATTGGTGATACTTTTGTTGTGATGAAAAGTTCTCTACTCAAACATTTCTGTACATCAAAATTGGGACGGTCAATTTGGTCTCTGGATATTCTCATTCGTGTAAGGAGATTCCCTCTGTTTCATTTTCACTATCTCATTATTATTCTCGTGATTTTGGGAATTTGGTTTGTCCAGAAATTTCCTAAAACCATCAATTCAATGAGCAAGCCGCCCTCCCTTGAATCTGATGTCCATTGGAAATTTGACGAGTACGACTACAGAGACGTTTGCAGTTCTGTGAAAGCAATTGAAAATCTGCCAGAAAAACCGCATGCTTTAACATGCGGTTGAAGCATGTTCCTGAGCATCTTCCTCGTATTTCACTTGATAGGAGTAGTGAATTCAATTTCTCAATCCAATCTGAAAATCTTCCTGTCGAGAAGAAGGAGACGAAATCAACAGAAAAAACAAGCGACTCTAATATTTCTATGAGAATTTTATGAATACTCAAGAAGTCGATTGAAATTATGTACACATACATGAACTTAAATTACTGATAGTAATATAGAAATCCCAAGTTTAAGTATTAATCTATGTACCCATTTGGACTTTACTAAACATAGGTATATCATTTTATAATAGACATGGAATTGGAATAAAACAAATTATTTATATTGTTAATTCAGTCAACATGCTCCTTATTCCGAACCAATTTTCTAAAAACATTGTTTTTAAATCAAGTATGTGTCACTTCAGACAGCTTGTCAGTATTAAACTATGTCCGCACTTTGTTTTTCATCCAGGCGATTCAAATGCCAAAAATATTATTTAATAAGTTTCCCATCTCCAATGTCAATGGCATTGTTCCCTTGAACATTCAACTCCTATAATTTATAATTTGTATTGTATTGTTCTACACCTGTTGGGAGGTCGCATCTTGACAATTGATGCATCAACTTATTATGCTGTTACATATCGTCTGGCTGTCAGCTACAAAACTGTAAAAGTTTAAAGTAATGCTCGTTTAATTTATGAACGTTATAAACTTTCTCACACAGTCACAAGAAACAACTTGCCACGGTTCCAGATAAATTTGCTTCAATTTCAGGACAAAAAAGGACTTGTATCTCTCTATACTGATAAAGCTGCTTTGTCACTTATTCAAACATGAATTCCAAATTTTTTGAAAAATATTTGTGTAATCTTCCCTTTCTTTCAATTATACTTGTTATTGTAATTCATTCAGTTTTGGTGGAAAACTCACCTTTGATTTTGAATTCGGATATCGAGTACAATGACGGCAATTTAGAAGAAAATAATACTTCCACTTGCGTAGACGAACTGCCTATCGAATCCTGTGAGGAAATAATTCGCCAAGAAGGTTGCAGTTCAGATGATTCACTCAAGTGTCGTCAATCTTGTCAGCTATGTGCTGAGCGTGAGTAAATAAGAGTAAATCAAATGGTCCATATGGAGTCAAGATTACAAATTTTGCATTAAAACGTTTTTTTATCACTGCTATGTTTTTTAGCTGAGACTAACTCATCATCCCTATGGAGCGATGATAGAGACAGAAATTCCAGAGCCTGCCAATGTAAGGATGCCCTACCGAATTGTAACGTTATGGCGAATCCTGCGATCTGTTGTATGGCCCCTCAAGTGACGAACATGACATGCAAAAATTCCTGTCGATTTTGCTACAACATGCCTATGCCAGGCGGTGGTATGTCACAAGGCATCCCAGGTATTTCACAAGTCGTAGGTGGTCAAGAGACTCCGGTCATGGAAAGCAACCCTTGCAACCCTACCATTCCGCCAAGTGTGCAACAAAATTGTGGAAATCAAATAACTCAACAAGTTTCACTTCCACAACAAGGTTAATTTTCAAAATTCAAGACGACTGCATAATTACATAAATAGTTCACTTTGGCATTTTGAAAAGAAGTACCTACTTATAATGAAATTGAAAAAATTGAGTATCAAGTAGAATTCATTGTGAGATTCTCAGTAATGTTTTTTTGTATAGAATAAGTCGTTTACTGTTTAGTGTACCTCATTATTGTCACATAATAAATTCTGAATGGTTGAAACAGCTTTTGAAATTTTGTCAATTTTTGATACTTTGGCCTGGTACATGCATCCTCTGACAGCTCCTTTTCCATCCAAAATTTCACTTAGTTTCTCCCCAATTTTGACTAGCTCCTCGGAACTCATGACATCTTTTCCCCCTTGTAGAAAAAACTGACCCGAGTTTCCTTCCGTTTTTACTGACACCAGGATGACTTTATCCACCTTTCAGCAATGGAAACAAAATATTTTTTACTCCATGCCGGTTATTGTAATCGACACAACATTCATAATTACCAATGATCTATGCGCATGTAAAAATATCATAATTAAAAGTATTAAAACTCACCACGGGTCCAATCTCTCGAAGAAACTGTGTAGCAAAATCAGCCTCGACATTTTCCCTGTAATGAATGAAGTTAACTAACAATAAGTATACTCATTGTACACAGATAAAAATACAATATATTGGGATGACTTACCGGTGACAATGCCATAATTTTCCCATAGTCTCTTTTTCTCGTGAAAATCGTTCGGCTTCGATGGATGCCAGTTCCTTACAAAGCGCTATCAAATTCTACGGCAATACATACAGAATGTCTCAAGTCTTAAGAAAATGTAAAATACTAAATACAAAATCAATATCTGAACAACAGTTACATATCTCGTGTGAGAGTAAATGATTAATTTTTTTTCTTACTTTTCTATAGCTTTTAAGTGATGTGCATAACTTTTCTGATGCCACAACGAGATCTTTTTCACTGGATCTTTATTCAAATACAATAATTTGTTAGGACTTATGTAAGATTTGATTAGACATGTTAGAGTTTGTTTTTCGAATATAATACGGACAAATATCCAGAGAACACTTACTTCAAAGTACCCATTAATTTAGTCTCACGGATCAACATTTCTGAAAATTTATTTAATACTCGACCACCGCAAAGGAAATACAATTGTGTCTTTCCCTTTTTCTTCACGGCATATAATAACTTGATAGCCTGTTGAAATAAAAGAAGATTTACTTTAGAAAATCTTGCAGAATAAAAATTAATTGTAATAAGTGTACTTGTGTACAACTTACTTGCAATTGCGAAAGAGAACTAACGTGAGTTCCACAGCAAACATTAGCTAGAGAATGAAATTGAAATTATAATTCAACAAAAATAATTTAAATAGTTATAGTTAAAACTACATAATGATTTAAACCATTTAAAGAAGTATTCATATATTTTCAATATATTACATTCAATATCACCCATGGACACAATTCGGATGTTGCCTTTGACATCCGCAGGCAGGTTTCTCCCCCTTGCCTATATACGTTCAAATGAAATATGTATTTATAGTTTATAAATATGAGCTGAAAGTCTAAAAATACTCTATATTACGTACAGTCTTCAATTTTTCATCATCAAGCTCAACAACATCCACAGTCAATGGCACATTTTCTCGTATCTTTTCATTCACAATATTTTCGATAGTGACGAGCTGTTCATCGGTTACTTCTTTTGTATCTAATTCAATGAATGATTCGTCTTTTCCAAGCCACCAAGACGTTGTTGTAAACTTGAAGATTTTATCAGCAAAACAAGTAATGAGATGTTGACCTGTAACACACGGAAATATGAAGCAGCAAAACTTATTATTGTCTATGACCATACATACTTAATACTATAGGACTATATAGCTATAATTTTAAAAACCAATTTTAGTATTAATATCTACTCTACTAACCACTGTGTTGCTGCATATGATCCATCCTTCTTGCCCAGTCAACTTTAATTGAAACTATTTGCCCTGGAGTAAAGAGATGACCATTCGAGGGATGTTTTTCATCCTGTAGAGAAATTGTGACGTAGTGGATGGCTGTTATTCCATCGCGAAGTACTCTTACTACAACCGAATGGTCAATACTTCCGTGATCATCTGGTTGCCCTCCCCCTTCCGGAAATAAAATTGTATCCTTTAAAATAACTTTGTAGAGTTTGTATGGGGTTTCTGGTTCTTGTACACCAAGTTGAGTAAACGAGGACTTGGAATCTAGAATCTCCTCACATTCAATCACTTCCGTCTCAAACTGTAATCAAAAAGTCATATTAATAGAAATTATAATTGGAACCTTTCAATGAATCATAAATCATCATAACTGCTTACCTGTTGTTTGAAGGAGTCTCGTTGACACATAAACATTGTACAAAATACAATTCGAAAGACCCAAAGAAAGATCGAATTAAGAGTTCATAAAATCTGTCCCGATTCGAACTCAAATTTCAAGTCTGAGTTGCCGGTCTTTCCAGACCGCGAGAGCAGAGAAAGGTTTTCAAAACTGTACCGAAACTTGAACATTTTCGTTTGGAAATTTTGTGAAATTTTATCTAAGTTGTGTACGTTTTAAACACTCGATGTTGTGAAAACTAGGTATATACCGATAAAACTGTTATAGGCTATTGGTGTGTAAAATAAGTTGCTAAATCATAATTTTCTCATTCTTATTGTGGAGTCTCAAATATTATAATACGTACTTCATACTTACGCATTTTTCCAATCTCACATGTGGCATGTGGCTGTAAGATATTATTATGCATGCCTTCATATCAAATTAAGATACTAACGTGTTTAATGTCTAATTATTGGTTTTCTAGGATTTATTGTTGCTTATTCCTGAGACTTTCAAGTATGGCTGGAAAGAAACGATCGTCAACTACAGAATTGAATCACGATAACTGGGATCAGGAGGAAGAAAAAGAAGAAAAGGGTGAAATGTTGATTGCTTCGGAAGAAAATTTGGGTGCTAGAAAAATCATAACTGCCAAACGAAAAGTATGTATATCTCATGTCATTTTCATAATTTCATATAATTTACTCTAAATGTAGTACAAAAAAAGAAGTTTATAAATGAGAATCACACTCGTACAATAATAATAATAATTCTTAAAATCCTTCACTACAGCTTCCACCCAAACAACCGGGAGCTAATCCATTTGCGGGTCTGAGTCTTTTTGGAGCAAAGCCTTCACAACCATCTGGACTTTTCACGGGTATTAGCTTCAACACATTACCCTCCAATACTTCCGGACTATTTGGCAGCAGTATAGCTAGGCCTGCAGCTCCTGTGCAAGTTCTTGCAACAACTATCGAGAAGCCAGAAAATGAAGATGAGCCGTCTTTTAAAAAGGCGAGATCTTCCACAAATGATAATCAGTCTGCCGAAGACAAAATATTGACTCCGATCAAAGAAGTCGTTAGCTCTCAAGGAACATTGCCCTTCATATCTCCAGAAGGTAGTAATACCCTTGATTTAAGTGGGAGTAAAAAGGTTGAAAACAAAGAATCAGAAGATTACGATGATGACAGTAGAGAGTTACCAACATCGTACCCGATTGTAAGCTCTGATGATGATGATGATGATGAGGATGGGGAAAGTACGAAGGAGGAAGAAGAAGGAAAGAAAGAAAACTCTAATTCGGATAGTGAATCTGATAGTGAACCACCTATGCCACCAGATGATGATTGGTAAAGTGTATTTGTAAGTCAAAAATCATATGGATGACGACTATCCGATGACCCCATAAGTTTTGATAAAAAACAAAGGCTTTTATCATTTATTTGTGTACCGCAAATGTTAAAATACAGGTAGAAGCCTTTCATTTTATTATTGTTTGAGCATTTATTTATGCATGTGTAGACTATGAATTTATGTTACTATATGTAATGTATGTTCCTTACTTGGGAATGCTTTGACTCATAATTATAATTATATAATATTTATATTTGTCAAAATACCTGAATGTATCCTTAATTTATACTGACGAAATGCAGTCATTTGAAATGACTCAAATGACTGTACTCGTACTGTGTATGTAAGATATTAATATTACTAACCTGTATTATACTTACTACTGATTCTTGAGCTCTTGATTCAGGTCTCATTCTGTTTTCACCAGTTTTACTCATTATATTTTAGATACCTATTACTTTTTTAACATAAGTCTGATGAAATTTATGCAACGGTTATAGGCTTCAAGTCTCGAAAGAAAAAAACGATAATACACTGAATTCCAGATAATAATAGGTTCAAAATGTATATACTTTGATTTTCGGAAGCAATAAAATGACATTTTTAAAAATGATATTGCTACTTTTAAAACATTTCATTTTATATATTTTTATTTTTATAATACTTCTAAAAAGATTTTTAATGCATTTCTACAACAAGCGAAAGTAAAATTAATTAAAGTTTTAGCTATAGCGTTAGTTCGCATTATAGTTTTGCATATGCTATGCTATACTATATACTTGGGTTGGGTTGGAAGTGTAAAATTAGTCATCCGCATATAACATAAAATCGTAGAATCTCATGTGCAATGCGTTTGGTATTTGGTTGACGCGAGACCGATTGAAACGAAAAGAAAATTCATCAAGGTTGCTCATTCGGATATAGTTTTTCGTGGATTCCTTATCTTGGTTGAGAGAGAGAGAGAGGTTCTTGAGAGTTAGCTTGAATAACGTAGATGTAACGAACATGAAACGAAAAACAGTTGCTCGAGTTGCTTTCCTGGCTCCTGTGGGTAAGTTGAGAGAGTGAATGAATATGAGATAAGATAAGATAAGAAGGATTTGGCTTGCTTCCCCGGTTTTCAGTCAGTCAGTTCTCTAGTGGTTTCTCAGGCGATATATACTTTGGCTCTGTCAGGCTCTCAGCAGCACTGCATGTCTTCTCTCTCCGTTTTGCCTCCACGACCTCCACACACACTGCTTGTGCCTTTATTTGGGACTTTACACATTGGAATGAGAAGGGAGGGAGATTAGTACTGTCTTGTTTGACGGAGTTGGATTCGGAATTCGGAATTTAGAGCAGAGTTTGGAATTTCGGTGGTAGTCGTCCAGCCAGCTGTAGTTTGGCGGCATACTCTTGACGATCAATAAATAAGTCGACTGAAGACTCCACGCGACGCTCTCTCGGGTACAAACGTGAGATTTTCTTTTTGGTTCGTCCATTCACCTCTCTCCCTGCTCTGACCTATTTTAAGTTTTTTCCACGGGTAACGGGTTAGTTAGGATCTTCTCTCTCTCTCGCTACCACCGACCGGGCCTAGTCCACCCGCTACCCTAAAAAAACTACTACTTTCAAAGTGCTTTATTTATTATTTTTGACGTTTTGTTTATTCATTTCCCCATCCACAACCAACTACAGCACTTCAAGGACTTTCAACTTAAAAGGTACGTCCCTTAATTCTCATTTCACTATATTGTTTATTAATTCTGACATAATATTATGATGTGTTCATCTCATTTCTCGTCTTCGTTGAATATAGTATTTAAAAAAATCATCAATCGCCCTTTTCAACGGAATGTACAAATCATAATCATATGTATCGTATCATACTAGAAGACCAATATTCAATTACATATTATAGATACAAAATTTACGTTATCTTTAAGACTCGAAATCCCTACACGTAATTTAGTAGAAAAAGTATAGACCAAGTTTTTTATCCGAGCTCTGTTTTGAATGGTAAAATGGTAACCAAGTAGAAATATAATCTATTTTTTCTCCTTTTCCTTTCTTCCTGTAGCGAAGAGAGGTATGATCATTTTGTGTTTCATTTTCCATTTAGCTATTTATTAACGATTGTCATCATGAATAATATGACGATATCATCATATCTATAAGAGAATGAGTTTTATAAAACACAAGCTCAAGAGTTAATAACAAGTGATTGCCGTAAATGAAAAGAAATTAGGGATATGCTTATGATTTTTTCTCCAAGATACGTACAATATTTTCTTATTATTACTGCTATGTATATACTAGAAACTGTGTGTGTACGTAGTTACGTACAGACAGTAGGCAATTCAGATCAGATCGTCATCAAATAAAATTTGTATTTCCATTTCTATTCAAATTTGTTTTGTACATGTACATATAGACGAGAATTTCTTTCTTCTTCGTAAGTTTGTGCATATATACATTATGTATACTTACGATCAAACAGTTTTAGTTTCCATATATAAGTAGTATGTGTGTTATAATAAACGTAGTCGTTTAATGTACATGGTAAAGAGAAAGAATAATGTAATGCAACGACGACAAAAAATGGACGAAGAAATGTGTACTGTACATACAATGTATTCACATACACATATATATATATCAGTCACACAAAGAAAGTTCAAGGCATGGAGTCATCAGATTTGGATTCTAAAGGGGAAAAGTATATTACATGAATGAATTTGAAATAGCTTTGTGATGGTAGTCGAGTATTAAAATGACTTGTATTTCAATTTCCAAAGAATAATACAAAATCGCTAGTATACGTTAGTAATTTCCTCTATTGTTAATTAAAAAGAAACATTTTGTCATTTTTTGGACCGTCTCTCATTTTTCGCAGGATGGAATATAGCAAATAACAACACACATGGCATATATACATTGAACTTGTTTACGAATGCCAAAAAAATGCCAACTCCATCCAAACAAAAAACATATACGCAGTACTCGTGTAGTATGCGTATTATTGCGTGTACACTTATAACTTATAAGAGCTATAACTGTAGTGGCATAGCAAGTTTTGCACATAGGGAATTGGGAACTGGAACTGGGAGATTTTTTTAGCTGACTCATTCTTGTTGGATATTATATCGTATGTACATGTATTTTAAATAATATATTATAAAGAGAAATACTCTACATGATATTTTTATATGTATTGTGTGATAAGACTTTGTCTAGTTTGCAATTTTCGTTTTTTCTCTGTATATATGTATTCTCGACATTCACAGTTGATCGTATGTAAACAAGGACCAACTATGTATATGTACAAGTCTTATAGTATAGAATCATGGAACTTTGCCATCCGGCCATCTGTCTCTCTCTTTCTTTTCTTTCAGTTTTGAGTTTGCAAGGCCTTAATATACAAATAGTACATATTGCTGTGTATGTTTGTGTTCCCTTTTCAATTTTATTTTCTGTATTTACTTATATCACTGTCAAAAACTAAAATCATCTACCTATACATTAGACCAACGGTAGGAGTGAGACGGAAAAAAATCAGTTTTCTCATATATACATTCTGTATTTTTGGGTGATTCGGTTGAAGAGCCATGCCAGTTCCTCATTTAACATTTAACTTTATTCAGTCAAATCTCTCCTATGGCTGGAAGATAAACGTCAGAGTATGACTAATGACGAGTATATATTTAGGCTTGAAAGTAATGAAAACGTGAATTAATATTCAGCATCTATTCATTTCATATATATATAATTAAATATTTTCTTCTATTAAAGAAATTATTGTTGTTCCGTGCCCTAATTGTACTTGATTCCGTAATAAATTCAATTTTGTGCCGAGTCATTCCTTCCTGACTTTGATTTTGAAATGGGAATATCGGGCAGTAGCGAGCGCAGGGCAAACGAAGTAAAAAAGCAAAATTTGCAAAACGTGTGGGATAGCAACAGTGCTTGTGCTCGTGCACAGCTGTTTTCCAACATCTCCCGTACCCTAAAGTTTGCGAATTTTCTTGGAGATTCTCTCTTGGTATATTTATTTAAACAAGTAAAACTTGAAACTGCCTGAGCTACATATTTGTATACTTTCACGTGATATAAGACAGAATGTGAGGAAACTCACACACTGACAAATATAGGCCACGCCATGCGTCTCGTTGCGTGTGTGTACACCTTTTTATCGATTACCCGTCGACGTCGTTCCTTTGCCTTCTCCCACTTTTGCAAATCTTGACCAGGGTTTCATGTTGTGACTCCATAATATATAAAACGTTGAAAGAGCGGCTGCGGAGGAACTGGGAAAACGTTCCATATTTCCATACATTATTCGATTATGTCATTTTGTGGTATTTTATGTATGTACGCATGTACACCTTCTTCTCGGTTCTCGGTATATTTTAATCCTGTTTAACCTGCCCTTCGTCTCACATCATATTAAATGTTAAATACATGGAGGAGAACTGTGTAATCTGATGTACAATTTGACTTAAGCTTGACCTGCTATCCTTAATGATTAATTATCAGTGATTAGTGGGAGGATGGGCAAGATATTCTAGTGAATGTATACATACACGCATCAATACATACTCGTAAATGAATTTTAATACTCTAAAACTATGTATATATATGATATTGGGACAGAAAATGTAGAACAATTACTTTATTTCCATATCCACACACACACACACTTCTACATTTATTATTATGTATCAAATTGCCTTGATTGAATTACAAATGATTGAAAATATATGTAGTATTTGATACGATAATAATCATTCATCATGATTTATGATGATTCATCCAAAATAACTTTCCCACCGTGTTAACTGTCTGTGAGAATGCACACACAATCTTCTTCTCAAATGTCAAGTTTCAAGTGAGGAAAAAAATGCGAGGTGGGTTAAATTGGGTATTAGTATGGCATCACACACTACAAACTACTAATGAAATGACTGATATCATGTACACTGTACATTTTACATCTACATATATAAAGAAAAGGTACACGTTTGACATGATGCGACCGTCCATAAAATAATTTGTCGGGCACTCAAAGTCAAATGATGTTATATTCAAGAATGCGAGTTATATAGACTCAACACATACATATCGCATATCGTACTTACACATCATCATCATGCACATACGGAGGTAGCAACTTTCTTCAAAAATAAAAGTTGATCTGTAAAATCTGTTGGTATGTAGTTCATAAGGAAGCTTATCTTTTCGAAGCCAATAAAACGGAGTAAACTTTTGTGCGAGTCACAATTCTGATTTTGTATACTCTGCAATGGGCCATTTGAGTTTAACATTTGAGTACTACGAAACTACGAATGTTTATATGCGAGTTTTTTTTATATGTACATACCTGATGACTTTTGTAATATAATTGGGATATTGTAATGCTCTTTGTCATTTGTTGCAAAGGGTAGCACATAATATTTGCGGCTGGTGCTGTCGCAATCCAACTTAAAAGGTCTGCGCTACATGTATAAATATAATCTTCCAACTATACCGAGGGTCCTAGTATTATACTTTGCATGTCGACAGCGTTGATGAGCTTAGCAAATTTTTTTCAAAAGGAACGAACAAACAGTTTTCAATATGCACATGACACAATACACTTTCCCCTATGTATATTTCCCATATGAAGGAAAGTGTGAATGTCTTTATCAGTATGTAGGTACATGGTAGTATAGCTTATGCTATGCTATTCATGTACACACAGAGACATTGTCTTTCTTGGTTTCGTTTTTTATGTGTCCAGCACGGCCACATATATATTAAAGATATAAAAAGTAAAAAAAAGGAAGTCGTTGAGCTGTTGAAACTCCTCGAAAGGATGAAATATGGTGCAAGGAGGCCAACGAGAGAGCTATCAGCTGCATATTGCATTGCATTTCGCCACTTGATATTCAAAAAAAGCAAAAGCCATATGTCGTCCCTCGTCCCGTTAATGTCGAATAAATTGAACAATTTATATATATAGTCATTTAGCATGATATTATTCTTGTCAAATATAGAAATACATACAGATACATTTATCATTCATGTACGTCCGAGTACAAAATATTCTACAACTATATAGAATGTTATACAATATATATGATATAATAAAGAGTGCTTCCAATCGTTTTAGTTTTAGCAACTGGCGAGCTTCTAATTCTAATTGTAAGTTGTGTATCGACTAGCGAGGTTTTGAGATATGCGAATATTTGTGGGGTTTAAGAAGGACTTTTATATAAAAAGTAACAACATGCATGAAATGAATTATATATATTATATATTATAGTTCATCATATATGAGTGTGTGTAGGAAAGAAAATTAAGTATATCTATGTAATTTAGAATTTAGCCAAGTGTTGAGCTCGTTCGATTATCGATAACAATATTACATGAGGAAAATTACACATGTAGCCGTTCAAATGACAATAGTATATTTGATACGGTATAATGTGTAGAGTATATATATATGTAATATGCTGTTGTCAATGTGTGTGTGTGTTTCCTCTTGAGGAGTGAAAATATATATGTATGAAATCCTCGTCGTTCCCCCTGGTCCACATAAACTACGGAGGAAAGAAAGGGCGAGGAAGAAAAACACTTTTCCAGTGTTGTTTGTAACGTCAGTTCTTGTTTGGACTTTGCATTGATGTTTTGTCGTGCGGGTTGAGTGAGGGTTGCATATCCGTATATATCACTTTGTACTATCAAAGGGAATTTACATGTATATGAGGACTTGATTGAGACTCTCGGTTTTACATGAAACGTTCTCATCTTAAATTAAGATTCTTAATTCAGTTCCTCCCATATATAGTTTTTAATTTTTAATATACAAAACTGGACAAACTTCAAATTACGTGTGTCCATTTTCAATATACTTATAGAAAATAAAAGTGTAGTTTTTCGTATATTTTAAGTATTTACAAATGAATTAAAAATCCAAACTGGATTTTTGAATACAAAAGATTTGAGTGAAAAAAGAAAACAAAATTGGATTTCAAATGAACCCCAGTAGTCAAATATCAGTGTGGAGTGCGAGTGATACTATGCCTTGTGTTTGTGTGGGCAACTATGATGAGGAAAGTAAAAGCCGGTCGGTAGAGTTGAGTTTACGATTAGTAGAAAACAGTTTTCGTGACTATAATTGTTATAGACTCCACGGAAATAATGGGAAATCATCCTGATTTTCAAAGACATTTGTGAATTTCAATTGATTGTCACGTCATAAATTACTATAAAAAATGAGCTGATAAAAACTGCTTTGGATTTTTAAATTGACTCATCCCTAGTCAATCAATCGTTTATTTGACATAGCACCGTATCAATCTTGACTCATCCTTAGTATATATATAGTTGAGGTCTACATCGAAATAGGACGGTACAACTGAAAATGGGAATGCTCTTGTCGCGACTTGCACGCAGAGTGATGTTTTGTGAGAATACACAGTTGTATTTCGTATTGATGACAAATCTTGCACCTATCGTCCTGTCCAGCAGAGAATTCCAAGGTAAACATTTAAATACACGAGTATTATAAATACTGATATATTTTAATTGACTTTAGAAATATCAGTATGGACAAATCTGTCGTATCCGATTGCGTTCTCTCGACGAACTTTTCCATGTGAAAATATGAAAAACAAAATAAAACCCCGTGGATGATGGACTGTGTACTTACTTTGATATGTTAAGACATTTCCAAATTTTCTAATACAAACTGAGGATTGGGATTGATTCAATAAATTTTTGACATGTGTATGCGAAGGCTCATGAACTTGACTAATGGCAATCTTCACACTTACCTTTTGCTGGTAATTAAAACTATAGGGGAAACGTTAATGGAAAACGTTAATGGCAAACAACACACACACATGTAACTGAGGAATGACTGAATGAGAGATTTCCCAACCTAAAACCGTGTAAACTCGATCAATCCCACTTTTCAATTCTCAATAATGAGTTTGGGGGAAAAATAACAACGAAAAGATATGTTGAAATAAAAAAAACAAATGTCAAATGTATACTGTTAATTCAAATCTTGTCATGTATCGAAAAAGTACGTCCGTTTACAGTCTAGCAGATATGTAACTAGAAATATTATGGGAATCCAATGCCTCGTGTTCTGATGTATACTGTGAAATCGACGTGAAACACACTTTGAAATGACTTTTCTATAGTTTATTAGTAGGTACAAATTACTAGTATAAAAATAAAAACATGCGGATGGATTGTGTGGATGGGAGATTGAGATGAAAAGTTTTATGATTTTGAACAAATAAATTAACTACATTTGTACGTGATTTGTGGTTGTTTAAAACATATTAGCTTGATCCAATTGCGTATACTATAGTTAATGATCCCGTCTCTCTCTCTCTGTCTCTCTCTCTCGGACAAATTTTGTCAAGTCTAGAAAATATGTATACAAATATAGAGAGAGACAGCTATAAAAGTTTCTACAGTACTTCTGTTTATGTACAACTATGCATATATGGTCCGTATGCTTCAGACTTCAGAGTATATAGCGAATAGAAAGAGATAAATAAAGTAACTCCGGATCCCACAGTCCCACACTCCTTTGAAAATCTATGTATATATTATAAAATTATAATAATAGTATGTAGACTTAAAGAAAATAGAATGCTTTATGACCACACGCAAAAAACTCATCTGTGGGTATATTATTTAATCTCTATCGCTTTTTTTCGTCCTTTCTTTATAAGAGCCTCACTCTCATGTTTACTCAGATGCCTCACAATTAATTATTTTGTTTTCTATTTCATATTGTACGGATATCCAATATTCTCTTCAAATTCAAATTCAATACTCCTATCAGTCACAAACAAAAAAGGAAACATGAGCAGTATAGTTTACAACAAAAAAAAATCTATCATTATAAAAAATTCTATTCAACTTGAAAATATCCATTTGTGTATACTTCATTGTTGCGAGCGCGATAACGAAAGATAATTTTGAGAGAAAAAATAAACCTATATATATGTGGTATGATTATAGGATATGCATTAATGATCATCCAGCTAGTTTGACACTGAGTATTGCAAAACTTTATAATATGTACTCTCTTTTCTCGTACATATAGCTCGCTTTACAAATACACTGTCGGTTTTCCGTCAAAAAAAACATTTTAAGTCAAATTAAAATGAAAGGATTGTCAATTCTCAAGCTCGAGACTTTTGATATTAGAGAGACGGAAGGGAAATGAAAATAGAAGATTAGCTGACTTTTACTCTTGGAATTCTAGTCGAGTTTTTATCTTGAAAGTCATAATTGGTGTTAGACTTGAAAATTGAGAGTTGGACGCATACACACTTAGACTTTTGTATGCATATTAGATCATTTTAATTTTTATGCATAGTGACTGTTTTCTGT
Source organism: Gisinianus flammeolus (assembly GCA_034699125.1). NCBI lineage: Eukaryota > Metazoa > Arthropoda > Collembola > Symphypleona > Katiannidae > Gisinianus > Gisinianus flammeolus. Next base: position 1,742 of record JAIUND010002869.1, on the reverse strand, counting down.
TTACTGTTTACACTTTCAAATTCATGTGTGTGTGTACACATATATATACAGAGTACCGGTGGTAGTGTTAGTTTACAAGAAGAGTGATAAAAATTATTATATTATTCCATCCAGTATACTATATTACTATATAGCTCGTCATATTGCACATAAATTGCATCCAGAATCATTCATATTTATATAGGTAATTGATACACATGTTATGTACATATTTGATAGATATATTTATATAGCTTGTACTTGTACTGAACAAGTACATGAACATCAGCGTATATTTTTCATATGTTACAGTACAGTATATATTTATAGACTTATCAGCGTAAGTTTATGTCTGTGAGGTCTATATTACAACAACAAAATTTCCATCCATTCGTTTTTACATGGTCACAAAAGATTGTTCCCGAGACAAATGGTTTCTTTCTTTGTTACCGACCTATACTTATACTTTCGGCAGCAGAGTTATTAGCAAAATATTCGAATGATGTCTATATTTTGCCTCCTATTTTATGTTGAGTCAGGCCTGATTTGTAGCCTTCAACGTTTACATTAAAAATTAAAATAGATACCTAGTAGTAACAATAATAATTAATGTCTTTTCATAATGATCATTTTGAAATTTGAGAGAGAGAGAGAGAGAGAGAGAGAGAAAGGACGAAAAAGAGAGAGAAAAATAGAACAAACCAGAGGAATGTCCATATTTTGAGAATTTATTGTATATTGTTTTGATTTGAATATTTGATTCGCCATTTGTGTATTATGCCATTCGGATTTGAACTTCAAAATGAATGTACAAAAGGAAAGGGAATGCTGGTGGTGGTGGTTTTGTTGATAAATTCTCAGCTCGTATGGACTCTGCATGCATGATTCATTCTGAATCTCAGTAGACCGGAAGCAAAGTAGTGCAGAAAGGAAAGAAAATGAAAGCACATGGCAGAAGCTCTATGAAAAAAAGTGTAAATACCAGAGAGAGCAACAAGGAAGGAAGACAAATAGGTAGTTTGCATAGAACACATACGATACCTCCACACACACACATACACAGACGGAATATAGAATGTGCTATTTTTTGCCATTCTCATTCTATGCAAGTGCTTGCTGCGCACTATATTTTTTTGTGAATCAAAAAATGCACCTAAAAAAAGGTACAACAACTCCTTAGTCAAATACAAACACAAATAGTAAAACTTTAAACCTATAATGTCTATACACATATATAGCTATGTATGTATACAATGTATACAACGTTGAAGACTGAAGAGGTTCCATTACAATATCTGCATCTCGATAAACATATACATACGCGAAGACGCAGCTCGCCACACACACACACACACACAGATAGACGATTTTCCGTTCTCACTCTCCCTTTCCGATTAGCCCACATAGTCGATGGAAAGGCATTAGCATTCCATATGATTTTATTACATATATACACGTCTATTTTCTATTTTGGCAATGGAGACTCGCAGCAGCACACCCGCATTTAGCACACGAGTTTCTATCTCCTCCCGTGTATTTTTTTTACCCGGGTCCTTGTACTTGACTGAATATACATAAACATCTAAAAATGCCTGTACTCAATATTTACCAACAAACTTTACGAGACTCCTAATTACAAGTTTAGAATGATTAAACTACAGTGTATTCATTTTAAATGGTACAAACATAGAGTGTGTCCGTAAATTCCCACACACTTTGCTTTGTGTCGCTGTCTGCTCAATGTTCATGTATAGGAACAAAAG